>CAIGRO010140072.1:0-13973 GCA_903798355.1 Fraxinus baroniana | reverse complement strand
TTCCAAACCCTTCTGGCAAGCTGTATTCAAGTGGGAAGGAAATTTAACCATCCAACTCTATGAGATTGAAGAATATGTAACAAGATTAAAGAGAAAAAGATTACATACAAAACATGAGTTTTACCAGATCCTGGCTGCAAAACTGTAAAAAAAAAAACAAAAATTGTTTTTTTTTTTATTCAGTGGGGGCGGCCGCCGCCGCTGGGCCCTTCGTGGGTCCGCCCCTGGTTATGACTTAAAGAGAGAGAATCACATTCAAGAATGGTGCAGCTGGTATGGAAATTACTCATCAAATTGCACAAAATATAATTTCCATACAAGTCTATATTAACAAAGAAAAGAACAACTTGCAAAAAATAATATACCCACACATCTCTCCATGTGTGTGTTCATCACAAAAACTAACTTCTATTTGAAAGAACATCAAAATCCGTTGAAAGAGTTTCTGAATCCAGCAATGGGCTTTAATCCAAATCCGCATTTAGCTTTCCCACATTTTCTATCATCTTCACTACATCTGACATTTTCGGTCTGTGCTCCGACACTCTTGCAACGCAACTCATCCCAATTTTTAGAATCCGCATTTAGCTTTCCCACATTTTCCATTATCATCACTACATCTGACATTTTCGGTCTGTGCTCCGGCACTCTTGCAACGCAACTCATCCCAATTTTTAGTATTTCTACCAATTCTCCTATATTGGTACATAAAAAATTATTTTCATCAAATGTAACGTTCCACTCCTCCCTCACAATAGAGTGAACCCATTTGACAAAGTCTTCAGCCTCATCGTCGCCTCTATAATTTATTGGGGACTTCCCAGTGAGAAGTTCAAGCAGCAATACTCCAAAGCTGTAGACATCAGATGCCTGGGACACTATGCCAGAGTCCACGACTTCTGGTGCGGCATACCCACTAATCCACATGAACGGTGGCGCTGCTGGGCTTATCAAGTTTGCAAAGCCAAGATCAGAAATGCAACCATATCTATGCAAATTCAGGAAAACATTTGATGCTTTAATATTTCCATGTATAAGATTTCCACCACTCATGGTTGTGGATATGACCGATTCCTCGTGCTGTACCAATAGCAATGCTTGCCCGGGTCTTCCAATCCAAATAATATCTGTCTTCTGCAAAAATTATTATGTAAATCACATTATGTTCTTTATACACAAACTATTTGTGATTAATTAATGTGCTACAAATAACAGATAAGATTGACGGGAAAGCAAATAATTTCGGTTTAGATAATTTAGTTAATAAAATTCAATTTGATTATACTTGTTTTAGAAAAAGTGATGGAAGTTGTGTTCAATCATACCATGTAGCATGGCAGAAACATTCCCTTGCTCGTAGTGATCATACAGAATGAACTTATAATCCTTGGAGAAATAGTATCCCCTTGGAATAACCACATTGTCGTGCTTGATACTGCCCAGTAACTTCATCTGCTCCTCAAATTCTAGCATTGAGACATTGACTTCTTTCAATCTCTTTACAACTATTCTTTGTCCATTTTTTAGTTGGACAATATATGTAAACCCAAACGTTCCCTTTCCAAGCATCTCAGCAGAAGGGCTCAATAGATCTTGAAGATCAAATGCAAAATTACAACCCTCGAAAAGAAGAATTTTGTCAAAAGGATTTTCCGTCTCAGATACCGCTTTCTCAACATATTTTTCTTTCTTCTGTGACTTTAAATTTTTGAAGTAAGTTGCGGCTTGGATAATCTGTTGTCTAATTTTAGTTGTTGCAGCTTTCATTTTGGGTTCAGTATAAGGTTGATGAACTACATATCTCCTCATATCCTCCACCATCTTCACTTTGTTATCCACACCACATGAGCTATGACGGGAAGTAGAAACTGAGCTGGTGTTGCTCGAGCTCCATGAATGGTCAAGAGCAATTTCTCGGAGCTGTTCTCTCTGCAGCACAGCTTCTACCAGTCTCTCCCAGCTGTCATGACTGCCCTTGTACATTCCTATTTGAGGTTCAGCCTGAACGACACTTCTTTGAACATCTATGCCTTGAGATGGTAAAATAAGAAGAAACGGGCCACTTAAATTATTGAAACTTCAAACAAAATTTTAAAATTCAGCTAACTATCGTAAATGACAACGGAATATTCCATGAAAACTCCAAAGTATTTTGGATGATCCAAAAGGAGCCGAATAGATTTGATATTCATAGTTACACAAGACAAGCTCAAAAGAAGACTACTTTTTAATTTCAAACACAGAGCAAGTGATGCTTCTTGCATTCTCAGGATAAACCTTCCATAAGACAAAAATGTCACAATACTACGGTTTGGACAGATAATTACCTGGAAATTATAACAAGTGGAATTTTTTATCTAATGGAAAGAGTACATCACAACAGAATTGCCACCAAGTGAAAACAAAAAATCACTCCGTAATCTACATTTTAGAACATTTATTTTAGAGGTTTTATGTATGAGTTTTTCCTTACAGAATTGTTGCATCTATAAGTTCACCAATGTAAATCACTTCACATTCAAGCAAAAAGTAGTGTCTAAGAATCAAGATATAGACATTTGATTTTAGCCTCCTTTAATAGAATTTCATATTTGGCTGAATTCAGAAGCACACATTTCATTTCATTGATGATTGAATTTATACAAAAGTGTAAGGAATAAAACGGTTACAATGACTGGAGAGAAAATATAACAAATTCCTCTACTGTTCAGCTGCTATATTCTTTGATGACATGTCCATTTCTTCTTTTGATGAGATGGCCGAATGCTCTATGTTGATACGCCCCCTTGAGTCCAAGGGAGTGTCAACGACATTGAGACTCGATCTTATTTTGAAGAACCTGTTAGCTACCAATGGTTTGGTAAGTGCGTCTGCGAGTTGATCTTTTGAGTTTATGAAGGCAATGGTCAGAGACTTGGCTGCTACCCGATCTCTAACAAAATGAAAGTCAATGTCTACATGCTTGGTTTGTGAATGATAAACAGGATTAGCAGCAAGATAGGTAGCTCCAATGTTATCACACCATAGTATTGAAGCATGTGACAAGGGTAGGCCAAGTTCTAAAATTAAGGTCTGAAGCCAAATGATCTCAGCAGCAGAGGCGGCCACAACTTTGTACTCAGCTTCTGTACTGGACCTAGCTACTGTTTATTGTTTTTTTGAGCTCCAAGAGATCAAATGTCTGCCCAAATAAACACAATATCCCCCAGTAGATTTCCTATCATCTGGGCACCCTGTCCAATCCGTATCAGAGTATGCTTGAAGTTTAAAAGAGAACCGTGAGGAGAAAAAGAGACCATGATTGATGGTTCCTTTCAAGTAACGTAAAATTCATTTGACTGCAGTCTAGTGGGGCAGTTTAGGTGTGTGCATGAATTGACACACCTTGTTTACAGCAAATGCAATGTCGGGTCTAGTGAGGGACAAGTACTGTAAACCTCCAACAATACTCCGAAAGAGAGTAACATCATCAAACGATGGGGAATCAAACTGTGACAGTCTCAAGGAAGAAACCATAGGTGACGAGACTTGCTTAGAATCCAACATCAGACTTCTATATAGAAGATCTTTGATGTACTTCCTCTGAGACACTAGAATACTAATGGGTAAATAATTTATCTCCTACCCAAGAAAGTATGATAGGACCCCTAAGTCTTTAACGGGAAATGCCATGCTTAAATCTCGAACAAAAGTATCAATGGCAGAGGCCTTATAGGTGGTGATGATAAAATCATCAACATGGACAAGGAGATAAATGTGCAAATTACCAGAGGTAAGAACAAACAATGATGCATCAGCTTGTGAAGCAATAAAACCATAGGAAAGTAGCATGAACTGAGCTGTGCAAACCATGCCCTAGGGGCCTATTTCAGGCCATAAAGTGATTTATGCAATTTACACACATGTATAGGAAACAGAGGGTTGATAAATCCTTGGGGCTGTTGCATGTATACCCGATCATGAAGGGTTCCATGAAGGAACGTGTTTTGAATGTCAACTTGTCGAAGTGGCCACCCTCGAGCAGCAGCAATTGAGAGTATGAGACGAATGGTGAGGGCCTTGACCACAGGACTGAAGGTGTCTTCGAAATCCAAGCCTTGTTGTTGGTGGTAACCTTTAGCTACAAGACGGGCCTTCCTTCGTTCAATAGATCCATCGGCTTGTAATTTGGTCTTATAGACCCATCTGCAACCAAGTACATTAAGAGATAGATTAAATGGAACTAAGGACCATGTTTTATTCTAAACCAGGGCATCATACTCCTGCTACATGGCATGTTGCCATTTAGAGTGCTTGCGAGCCATAGAGTAAGAACCGGGATTCTCAGGGATGGGAACAGTGGTGCTAAAACAAGCTCAGGAAGGACATGTGACGGTACCGTTCGTACGAACACGAGGACGGGAGGAGTTAGTGTGTGAATGGGTCATTATAGGAGAACGATGAGGGAAAAGAATGGGAATTTCTGAGGAACTGGGGATTGCAGAGTTAGGGATTTGAAAGGAATTAGGAATTTCAGAGATATTGGGTGAGGAAGATGCTGTCGGAGATTGATTAGATGAGGGAGAGATGGGTGGGCCTGGGCCTGGGCCTAGGCCGAGAATGGATTGAGAGAAGATTGGAAGATGTATTTGTGAAGGAAGAGATGAACTGGGCTGAGAACTAGGCTCAACATCCTGTGTATTAGTAGGCCTGGAGAAAGGGAATGAAGTCTCATGAAAAAGGACATCACGAGAAATGTAAAGTCTGTGGGTTTTTATATCTAGACATTTATATCCCTTATGAGTACTACTATACCCAAGAAAAAGACAAGGAGATGAACGATAATTAAATTCATGTTGGTTAAATGGACGAAGATTTGGAAAACATAGGCAACCAAACACTTTGAGAAATTCATAATCAAGGTGCCATTTGTAAACATTGAAAAATGGAGATGTGTTTTGAGTATTTTTAGATGGTAACCGATTAATAAGATAAACAGTTGTTTCAAAAGCGTCGGCCCAAAAATGAGATGGCAGATTGGCATGGGCCATTAGGGCAAGGCAAGTTTCAACAATGTGTCTATGTTTTTGTTCCACTAGCCTATTTTGTTGGTGGGTATGTGGACAAGAGAATTGATGGTTAATACCAAGTTTTTGACATATGGAGGTTAAGGGTTTAAATTCTCCACCACCATCCGTTTGCAAGGTAATAAGCTTTGTATTAAATAAACGCTCAATTAAAGATAAAAAAATTGGAAAAATTGGAGCAACATCATACTTGTATTTTAAAGGATAAAACCAAGTAAACCTGGTAAATTTGTCTACAAATGAAAGGTAATATTTGAAACCTAATCTAGAAGGAAATGGAGCTGGGCCCCAAATGTCCGCGCACACAAGCTCTAAGGGCTTAGTAGTCTCAGCCCGAGAAGATAAGAAGCCTAGTTGATGAATTTTAGCTAAGGGACAATGAACACAGGAGAAAGTAGAGTCGATGGAGAGTAACTTCAAGCAGTTGGTGCGCATGAGACTTGAGATTACAGACTGATGAGGATGACCAAGGCGAAATTGCCATTACTGACCGACCCTGTGAGGAGAGAGATCCTTGTCTTGGTGTCCTTTACAATAAAGAAATCAGAGTGAAATTCAAAAAAGCATAGATTTTCGCGACAAAATTGAGAGATGGATATAAGATTTTTGGTTATGCTAGGAACGTGAAGAAGATTTCGAAGTAAAAATGAAGATACATGAGTTGAAAGAGAGGAATCACATGTATGATGAATAGAAAGGCCCGAGCCATCTCCGACGTGAATTTGTTCAGCATCATTGTAAGGTTCAGAGGATAGGTTGAGATTGGCGAACTCATTAGTAATGTGATGGGTTGCGCCTGAATCTGGGTACTAGGTTGAGTCTGAGCCATTGTTGGGGCTGGTGAAATTAGCTGAAAATATGGGAAGAGCAGCATACTGGTAGCTGTGATCAAATCGATATTGACATTGCATGGCTTCATGTCCATTTTTTTTTTTTGCAAACTTGATAGGTAGGACGCTGATTGAAGGGTCCATTCAAGAATGAAGCAGCAGACCCATTGCGACCACCACGGTTTGAATATGGTGGTCTTCCACGACCATTTCTATATCCATTTCGACCATTACGACCTTCTCTGTAGTTGTCCCTTGTTAGACCACCAAACTGTGTAAAATTGGCAGAGAGTTCACTGGAGAGAAAACTTCGTGAGGAATGAGAGAGACGGTTTTCATGGTTATGCCCTTGTAGTAATAGATGTGACAAATGAGTCATATGTAGGACCAAGTCTAATAAGGAGGTAAGTCACAAAGTCTGCCTCAGAAAGGGGATTATCGATGGTAGCAAGAATATCAACAAGGGTTCTAACCTTTCCAAAGTAGTCGGTGATGGTTTGCTCACCGCGGGAGAGGTTGGCCAATTGAAAACGTACTTGGAACTACTTTGCTTGAGATTGAGAGGAAAACAAGGAGTGGAGGGCTTGCCATAAGGCATGAGAGTTTTGGAAGAGAGGACATGACCCAGTACTGCTTCAGAGATGGAAGAAAAAAGGATACTAAGGACGAATTTGTCTGTTTTCTTCCAAGAGGCAAAGGTTGGATTGAGGGAGGACACATTGGCAGTGGTAATGGTTTCAGATGTGGTAGTAGTGGTAATGGTTTCAGATGGGGTAACAAGCGTGCCATCGACATATTGGTATAGTTCCTGACCTTGGAGGTAAGCTGTAATCTGAACTTTCCAAAGAGAGAAATTATCAATAGTGAGCTTAGTACTGATGAGATGAGAGAAGGACGACATAGCGGAGGAATTGGGAGAGGAAATGAGAGGGAGTAAGGCCATAGGTCGGTGATGATTAGTCTAGAGGAGCTTTGATACCATAATAAAATTTCATATTTGGCTAAATTCAGAAGCACACATTTTATTTCATTGATATTGAATTTATACAGAAGTGTAAGGAATAAAATGGTCACAATGAGTGGAGAGAAAATATAACAAATTCCTCTACTGTTCAGCTGCAATATTCTTTGATAACCTATCCATTTCTTCTTTTGATGAGATGGCCGAATGCTCTATATTGATATCGTTTGTGCAGACTGTAGACAGAATCAATCTCATTTTAATAAACCTCGTAATCTCAGCTCTCCTCTTTGTCTCTTCTGCCATTCGATAATTCAAGTTACATTTCTAGATTTAATCATCCTAGAATTTTTATCAGTTTTCCAAGATTTTGGGTGAGGATGATCAAATTGAGAATCATTTCGAGGGTGTACAATTGGGAAAGGTTGGTCGCCGTCGAAGTAGCTTTGGCAACTCTTTCATGCTCCTTCTAGGACCCCAAGTTCCAGCTCTTTATCGTCAGATTTCAGAACTATATCCGATTTTGATATGGATTCTTAAAGAATTGTTGCCAACAAACTCCAAAGCTTTCTTGGTATCAAAGGCTGGTATTTGTTGATGGTTCAGGTCTTGAATTTGGGCTGGAAGACTTGTTAGGGGCTTCCTTCATGTTTCTTAGGGACGAATTGCATTCACTCAGTTCTTTGTTTGCTGCAATAATACAAAATGGAATACCAATTGTGGTAAAGAAGTTGGGGATAGGGAGGGGTGCATCAAGGTGTTCGAGGAAATGATGAAGATGGTGACAGGATGAAAACGTGGTTGCAATGTTGGGGCTATACGATTACTTCAGTCAAGGAAGTGTTCATTCAATGCTATATAGACTGGGAAACCCGAGTTAGAATTGCAATTAGTACAGCAAGGGGCCTTGCTTACATCCACACACAATTTGTTGGGAAGCTTGTCCATGGAAATATAAAAGCTTTAAACATTTTCCTCAACTCTGAACAATATGGATGTTTGGCTAAACTCGACTTGGAAAACCTAGTAAATCCAGAAACATTGCCCCAGAATATTTGGACACCCACCGGGATAGTCATATGATGTCTACAGATTTGTCATCCTGCTGCTTGAACTTCTCACTGAAAGGTCCCTTGTGAATAGAAACCTTGCCCATTGGGCCCAGCTCAATGCTTGGGACGGTTTAAATGTTCTGATGTACGATGTACGGATTCTAAGGAATCCCATGGTAAAGCAGGAGATGTGGAATATGTTGGAAGTAGCACTGCACTGTGTTGAAGATAAACCAGAGAATAGACCAAATATGAGTTATGTAGTGAAGATAGTGGAGCACATAGTTTTATAATTGGATAAGATGTTTGGAGAACAAAAATGCTTACTCTTCCACATTCCAAGAATGAGATATTTAGGGTCCTTTCTTTACCAAAAGCGAGAATGCCACATAAGAGGATGAGTCGACTATTTACCGCTTATTACCAAGGTGTAGCTGGCTTAGGATGAGTATTTGGGCTTTCCCAAGTGATAAGCGTATTTTGTGCACTTATTTGAGTCATATTGCTAACCTTCTATATAGTCAAACTATTAATTTCTACTTAACTTGGTTAATTTTCTTTTATTTTTGGTTATGAACTCGTTTGAAGCAATTGAAATGAGAAGAAGGATAAATTGACCATTGGATGGAAAGTTTGGGAATAAAATTTCACACTTTAGGAATTGAAGGGCTTTAACTGCATTAAAGACAACATGGGCTGCACAAATAAATTCGTATCAAGGACTAAATTGTCTTATTTGAAAGAAGTGAGGCTTTAGAGAGAAATATTATATTAATTGGGCCTTAATCCAATTTTAAAGGTGAAGAATTCACAAATCAGGTTTTAAGTTTCATCAATGCAAAAATTAGGTTTCAAGTTTAAAAAATGCAAAACTCAAGTATTTTAAAAATGATTATTATTTAAATATAATAAATTCACAATTATCCAGTTAAATTGTCACATATACATAATTATAGATCATAATTCATTCATTGGTCACATATTATCAAACTAAATAATCACAAATTATTTTGAGGTCACAAATCAAAAAATTTATGGGTCACAATTTACTTCATTGGTCACGGATCAAAAATATTATAGGTCACAAATTTTTGATTAGTTACAAATTAAAAAAATTATAGATCACAGTTTATCTATCCATCACATATTTCCAAATTTGTTGATCACATATTATATTTTTAGTCACAGATTATCAAATTTAAGGCCACTGTTTAATAGTTAGCTATATAGAACTATATAGTTGATCACATAAACCTAAACACACGTCTCCCGATCCTGATCCCGATCCATCACCAATACTTGGTCACAAATCGACCAAATAGTTAGTCACAGATACTCTTCGTCTCATCCCTGCCGCCGCCGCCGCCGCCACCTCCATCACCAACAATAACACCAAGAACAACCAACACAAACCACCATCGTCATTGCCTGCATAGCACCAACATCATCGTCGCCTGCACCACAACACCAAAAAACCCACTACCGCCACTACACGGACCACCATCACCACCACACGAACTGCCAATACCACCGTACCCACAGCACACTTACCCACCCACCCACCCACCACCACCTCATCCAACCACACACGATCACCACCACCAACTAGATCTAAACCCACCCGATGCAACACCATCACCACTTTGCCACAGCGCACATATACATCGACCACCACCAGCGTCGCACGCTGTGAATGGCAGAGTCCCATTCACAGCAACGTCGTGACATGTCGTTCGCAGGGAAAGAGGTAAAGGAGAAGGAAAGAGACGAGGGATATGGGAGGAGACGAGAGGAAGGAAGTAATGAGTGATAAATTAGGGTTTTAATATAGTATCTGATTTTTGAATAAATAAATTTTAGACTTGATTTTTAAAAAGCAATCTTTAAACACCTAGATTTATATAATTTCCACATTTTAAAGGAGATGAAAGTCCTTTTGGAATCGAAAGTCAAATACTAGAATGGATTGGACTCGACTCCTTATGGACAACAAGCCGCCAGTTTTTGCATTAATTGGAAGAATAGTTATCATAGCCAATTAGAACTCTTTTTGGCAAAAACCATTGCCATGGCTGTTGAGGAAATTAAAAGGGAAGATATATACACAGAAAACAAAACGTAGGGAGAGGCATACGGAGAAGGAAAAAGATAGAAGACCGGTAAGGAAAAAAAAAGGAAAAGGATGCACAGCAGCAAATAAGAGTCATTCCAAATTTTTGTGCAAGAATTCATCAATAATTTTGCACAAGGAATTTGTAAATTATTCACGTTTTGTTAATTTCTCGGTGATATCATTTAAACTTTTATTTGTTTAATTCCAATGTTATGTTAAGCTAATTATTTTGTGCTAGGATTCTCGATGAACCTTATATCATGAATCTTATTTAATTTTGACATTTAAAGCATATTTTTAATTATTCAATGACAGACATATATTTCACTTTCTCTACAATTATGTGCGTAGTAGTTGTATGAGTTTTGTGGCTTGTTCTACCTTTGAAAGATTGAAAACAAGGTAGACATAATGTCAATTGTCATAGAGTCTAATAGAGGATAGAAATATACCGCTATATTTTATGTAATCTTTAAATATTCATAAATTTTTAATGCATTTTTATATGTTCACATCATTCATAGAAATATAGTCAAGTCACATGTAAGAATATGTTTAATTCTGTTAAACAATCTAAAGAAATAAAGAAAAAGAGGAGGTTAGGGTTTCATTGATGCTACATAATGCAATTGAATACAAAAAGATAATTTAACCTAAATACAAAGAGACTATATATAAGCTAAACAAAGTAAATTGAAAAGATTATTCTACCCTAATAAACAATAAAACAAAATAACCCTATATTTCTTAACAAATTTTACTCGAGAGAGATTGTTAAACAAATTAGAAATATCGATCTTCATAATTGAATAGTCTTGTCAAATTTATAAGTTTCGTGGTTAAAGTGGATTGATATAAAGGGATTTGGCATCCTAGTACGCTTTTCATCATCATAATTTTATAAAAGATGCATTTAATTATATTTTTGCATTTATTTTAGTTAAGTTAGATCTTGCATTTATAAGTAGATTATTTATTTATAGGAAAAATCACAAAATCTCAATTGTTTCGGTTAAGGCTAAGTTAATTCAAATTTGAACTAGTACAATCTATATGAGAACGATATTGGACTTGAAATCCATTTTAGTACTTGTTAACGAACCATACTTTTGTGGTAATTCAAATGAATAATATTTTCGTGACAAGCTTTTGGTACCATTACCAATGATTATTACTTTAGTTGTATTCAATTTTTTTTTGCCCTAATTCGGACTTCTACCTGTATTCTTTTATTTTTATATATTTATATTTATATTTTTTTTCTTGTTCCTTTTCTTTTTCTCTTTTTCAGGATATCGGAAAGATCAAAAAATAAAAAATAGGATGATGAAAGATTGATTGATTGATTTCAACAAATAGTTTTATATGACTTCATCACGAGGCAACAACAATGACAGCTCAAGAATTTGATGAGGGAGATATACTTGTGGAGGATTTCATTATAGGACAACGACTGCGAGATATAAAAGCGGAATGCGAACTTCATGAAACCGTCTTGGGTGACTTACTGTTGCATTATTTATCTCACCAAAATTTGATGTAGGTGATTTGTCAATAAAATCATTTCTTCCACCCGTTATTAATGGACATCAATTAAGAGAATCATGTCCACGAGACTTTCAACAAATACAGCAAGAACAAAAGACTTTACATGAAAATGTCATCATTTCTTTGCCAAAAGTTTTGAATATGGACATTGAACTCGAGAAAGTTTCAATTAAAGAAGAGGAGCATAAAAAGATCGAGAAATTAATCATAACGGCCCAAAAAAAATTAGTAGCATTCAGAGAAGAGGAAATTAACATGCAACCCCTCGACTTCTAAACTTTATGAGGATATTAAGTTTGAAATGAATGATGAGGAGAACTCATACTATTTGGAGCAGGGAAATGTTAAAATTTGGAGGAAAGTTGTAAAATGGAACAAAGTAAGCTAAGCAAGACCTCTAAAGCCATATTCAAAGTGCTATGAAACACTTATGCAAAAGTCGAGTTTGAGACTATAAATCAAGAACTTAATGGGAAGTAACCCATTCTTCTATCCATTTTCACTTATTTTGATTAATTGTTGCAGTACAAGTAGTTTTAGGAATTGCATTAATTTAAGAACTCATGCATTTAAATTATTTGTAACACATTTATGTAGTATTTTAAGACTTGCACTAGTAACTTATGTATGTTTACTTATTGAGTTTAACTTAGGCTCATCGGTAACATCCAGCATCATATTTAGCTTACATTGATGTGATATGTATCTTAAGGTTGCACATAGATTTTAATCTTCAAACCAATTTGAAAGACTTCTTTTTTTTCTAACTATATGATTTTTGTAAGGATGTACTCTCTGTTAGATAGTTTTTCTAAAAGTTAAAAAGATTAGAATTCTTATTGGCATGAATTCATTGCAAATATTTAAATCTTATATGCCATCACTACTTCGAATTCTCGAAACAGAAAATTAGAGCCTAGCACTAAAGAAAAATGGTGGTTGTCATGACGTTTACCAGCCGGAGTAGCCTGATCTTTCAATCATCCACATCAGCCCTCTAGAAGTTTGTGATCCTTACTCTTTTGATTATCTTCACTCTTACATTGGGGACAATGTAATATTTTTATTTGGGGGTGGGTAAGTATTAGGATACTTAGAATATAAATTTTTCAATTGTTGATCGGGTCTGTATAACTCTTTAATAAAAAAAAAAGAAAAGAAAAAGAAATTTGAAAAATCCAAAAATATTGTCTAGTATAGTATTGAACGGCTTGCCGTCTATGACGTTATTTATTTGTTTGAATTTAGTACAATTTTAGTTAGAATTTGACAATATCATATCTTATGCTTTGACAGTTTGACTTATGTACTTATCCATGCTAAATTTTTTATTTGAGCATATACTCATCATTGACCTATTACTTTTGTTGGGACATAATTTAATTCTGTGGACTTCCTGATTTTGTTGATCTAGATTTGAATAAAAGAGCAATGCTACATTTACAGATACATACACTCAACATATACTCACAAGGGGGTGTGTGAGTGGGTAATTTTTTTCTTTTTTTATTGTGCGGGTCCCACCTCATGTGAGGGTGTGTAAGAATTCTGTAAAATGAATAGCTCTGTACAAATATATTAATTCTGAATAAAATCCTTTGTATAGAAATCAAATTGCTAAAAAGCTGTTTGGTGTTTAGAGCTTGAATTTGAAATTCTACTGCCAGGGTCCCAATTTTCCTTCCCACATCTGGACGGTGTCTGCATTTTTGACCTGATATATGTGAAGATAACTACAATTGATATTTTCGACTTTTTCTTGAATTAGGCCAGGCCCCCACCCCACTCCGCCCCTGGCAGGGTCCCAATTTTCCTTCCCACATCTGAACGGTGTCTGCATTTTTGACCTGATATATGTGAAGATGACTACAATTGATATTTTCGACTTTTTCTTGAATAAGACGTTCTTCTAACTCACATATCTGCAGATATTTTAAGCAATCAAACTTCCATCAAATACCATCTTACCTTGACTCAGGGGAGAACAAGAACCATATGGTACTAGATCTTGTATACTTTTGATAATTATATAAGGTTTCTTCAAATTCTCCTAGTTGTATCTCTGGCTCTGAAGCTCAGACAACGATGATTAGGTTCTATGACAACTGGGGGAGGTTGGTGGAAGCCGTAATCCGGAGAGAGCAACTTCGGGAAATTGGACTAAGCCTTTCAAGGAGCCCAAGCTCTAGCTCCTTGGGCTCAGATTACAGTTACACTTCTAGTCCTTCCCTCAAGGGAGTGTCTATTGGATCATCAACTAATTCCCCATTCCACCCTGCAATATTAGCTACAAACAATGCGAGAGCAGAGAAAAAGAGTGGAGCAAAAATGGTTCCTGCAAATAGAAGAAACAAGTGGAAAGGCCTGCGAATATTTGTAAACTTTTCTGCAAAAGAAAAAAAA
>CAIGRO010140059.1:0-11862 GCA_903798355.1 Fraxinus baroniana | reverse complement strand
CGTTGGCTGCCTGCTCCATTCTTCCCGGCGGACCTTCAAGCTCCCGACGGACCCAGAACGGGCGGCCGCGGGGGCTGGCCAGGTGCTGGGTCCGCCCCTGCTCTTCAATGGGAAGCAGTCAAAGCAATGGTTTTTGGTATGCAAGGTTTCTTAGATTTTGTAAGTGAGCACCTAAGGTTAATTGAGAAGTTTTGAACTTTGGCTGTATGTAATTTTCACAAATTTGTTGTAGTAGTCCAGAGAAATCAAATCCAAAGAAACTATCTAGCATTAGATTAATTGATGTTTTTATCCTCTCTACATCAGAAAGCATATCCCTGTCAGCAGACTTATGAGCAAGAAAACAATCTAGTGAAATTAATGTACATAAAATATGTCGAAGAACCCAAAAAAAAAAAAAATATCCGTTAAAAACTTAAAAGTAATTAAAATTTTGTTTCCCTGAATGTTTCATTTATTATTTATTATACTTATAAGTAAAAAAGCTTCTTATTTTGACAATGAAATTATCATAATAAGAGGGTGTTTGGTAGACATTAAAATCGGATTAAAATTAAAAAATTAGTCGTTATTGTTGACTTTTATTAGATAAGTGGACCCAACAATGATCATATTTTCAATTCTAATCTGATTAATAGCCCTACCAAACGGGCCTTATGTTGATTAATTCTTATTTATTTATAAATTTATCAAACTAAAGGTATATTATTGAAGTGAAACAAAATGGGAGGGAAATAAAATTTCTTTGGACTCTCGATATTCCGAGTTATTTTTTTCCACTTCAAGTGGCATTAGAATGTGTTGATATAGAAGTCTAATGCTACATCAAACAATATTTTCAGAATGGTGATTTTTTACCAAAAAAATAATTGTTGAAATGACCAGTAGTCAAAGTTCTTTTTGAGGTGTGAATCTCAAAAGAGAAGTTTTTTCTTAATTATTTATTGATTAGTATATGTCATTTGTTCATGTTTATCATGCTTCGGCGGACTCCATATTTGGCAGGGAGACATTATTTTATATTTGACAATAAAAAGTTGTGTAGATCTAGTAGGACATCTTAAAATTTGCACCTATGTACAAGACCCATTTTGGCATGAGTGTCGTGAAAATAGTCTTTTAAATTGATTAGGTATGATGTAGAGCATCTCTCATAGCATGAGTTGATTTAAAAAAAATTTTAAATTTCAGCTCACTTCAACTTCTTTTCCTCGCTTCAGCTCTATAGGTACTAATTTTTAAGCATAAAGTACAAGAACATAATTTCAAAATTTATCTCTCATTCGCTTCAAGATTCTAGGACTTTTATAAAAGAATTTTTTAAATATATATTTTGTTCATTCAAAATTTATCTTTCCTCCTTTCTTTTAGGGAAAATTGCAGCCACAGTATCAAATTTTTCATTTTTTTGCAAACTTTGCCAAACTCTTTCATTTGTGTCATCCCCGATACCAAACATTTAAACAATTCGTACCCGGAGTCCAAATTGACAGAAATCGTTAGTTTGACCGTTAGTTGATCAATAATTAAATAACTGATCAATTGTTGACCAATTTTTAAGGATAAATATGTAACTTTACATTTTTCATTTGTGGTTGGGGTGGGTGGGGTGGGTGGGTAGCTTGGGGTTTTTTTAATTTAATTATTTTATTTTAATAACATTTTCTTTTTCTCATCCAATTTTTATGAAGAATATCATTCTGTAATTAAATTTTATAAGATTTTATATTTATAAAAGAAATACTAATTGATTATTTACATTTAAATATCTAAAGTGTGGATAATACTGAACATTAGATATTTTTTTAATAAAAAATTTAAATATTATATAAATATTGAGTTTTAAATATTTATTTAATTAATTGAGGTTGCTTAAATTTTTATTTTTTGAAAAGTCCACAATTCCACAAAAAATCATCACTTAAAAAAAAATTATTAAAAGTCTTAATTGAATACACACTTCATAAATATTTAAAAAGATGCAAGCAGAGACCTATTTACATTGACTTGATATTCTTTGTGGAAAGAAACAAAGAATAAAATTAAAAAAGAATGAGAATGAAGGTGGCTATATCCTTGATTGGTCGAGAAACCAAATTCGATGGTTTAGTAAATAAACTTTTGTAAAAGAGTTGAACTCGAATGAATACTCGAGTTTTATGAAGGGAGAGGATTGACATAGCAGTGGATATGGCAATGTGCACGACCTGCTAGCTCGATTTGTCAATTCATGCTTGAGTTTCGATTAAACAGTAAGCCTATGTTTGGGTTCCATTGTTTTTTATATAAAAATTCATTTTTTTCAATACTTATTTTTAACCACACATTCTCCTATAAAATAATTTTACACGTAAATCGAAATTTTTTTCTTATATTTTAACCACATATTCTCCAACTTGTTACTATTCCAAAATATATTCTCTTGAAAAAATGGAGCCCAAACAAGGTCTATCTCAATTATTTAATATATATGTTAATTAAATAGTGACATGAATTATTGAGTATTAAAACATTTTTCCATAAACTATTTTCTAAGTGAAATCATGCAGAAGCCGTTTGAAGAAGAACCACTTTCATGGTTTATGGTACGATGAAAATATTGTTTCAAAGTTCAAACAATCTTAAAGATCTTATTTTAATATGTTGAATACTTTATTTTGTGAATTTGGAAATGGGAATTCTCTTATCAACATGGTGAGATCCCGAAATCGATAAGAAAGATCCTCACTTCTTGGTGGCGTGAAAATTAATGGAGACAAAAAAGTTGTCAAAGAAACACACATATATTGTATCTTTGGTAGGTTTTTAGAATCATTTAGCCCCTATTTGTCTCCCTTTAAATTAAAACTCTTTATTTTTTTGTCAGCCAACAAGAGCCTCTACGAAAGGAAAATCACATGCAAATGGCCATACAATAATTCTGTTGAAATGAGTTGCACCGCTCATTCACGCCCTCTACAATTCCAACCTGTGTTGGATTCCAATTCCATGGCCAAAAACATGGTTGGCTTTTGGGTAGTGGCGGATCCAGGATTTTGAATCAGCATGAGCGGGCGTTGACTGTCGACCATTGGCAACAATAAAATATTAAGAGTCCAGTTTGATGTCTATTTTTTACAAAAAAATGTATTTTAGAATAGTGATTAGATGGAGAATGTGTGGTTAAAAATAAGGAGAAATTTTGAATTTGCATGTAATATTATTTTATTGAAAATGTGTGATTGAAAAGAAGAGATAAAAATGTATTTTGAAAAAGGGGGAAAGAAAACAAGGTCTAAAATTTAAATATAACAATTATTTTGTTCAAACAAAATTCTATTGTACAAATTAACAATACTAACCAAATAATATTGTGGTCAAGTTTTGTATAATTCAAAGGAGTAGCAAGGGTTTGAATTTTTACAATTACATTAAAATCGCTAAAATGTAACATATATTATTCTGGCAAATTTAGTGTCAAAATTCAACAAGTGTCATAGTAGTTAAGTTTTCAATAATCCTAATGAGAGGTCACATGTTTGAATCCCCTCCCTATAACATTAATTTTGATAAAATTTGTTGAACTAAAAACACTTCACAATAAATTGGTTGAGAAGGAATTCAAAATCGGGACTTCCAATATAAATATGAAAGTTCTTACCAGCTGAGCTACAAGAAACGTTTGAAAATAAAATAAAATGAATTACCAGTTAGATAACATAAAAAAATTATCTATTGTCAACCAAAAAAAAAAACTGTTTCCGACGGATCTAGCATGCGCAACCGTCGGGCTCGCCAGGTGCTGGATCTGCCACTGTTTTTGGGCATATCATTCAATTCTTTGAGCTCTTCATAAGTTACCCATTTTCAATCAAATTTTCAACCAATTGGAACCTTGAATTTACGTTTTCTGCTGCCAATTTGCTCTAACACTACTGCAAAGTGATGTCATTACATCACCGTCAATCTCATCTCACACTGCAATTTCGGCGTCACTTTCGACACATCAACTTCAATTATTTTGGCTTTGAAAATTGAAAGGTAACTAGTGACAGACAACGATAACTTATAATTCCAAATTTTGTTTTCTTTGAGAAAAATTTAAAGTGATAAAAAATTGGATTTGGATTACATTTACAGTTTGTTTTCATTCTATTCGATTTATGTTCATGAATGAATTTTTAATTTTGTATATTGAATTGTATCAAATTAATTTCTATATTGATTTGATTTAAAAGGATTGTACGGCCATGATTTTCAACTAATTTTTTTTACTAGCTTGGTTTTTTTACTTCAAGATAGTGCATCGAGAGTGAATATGGAAAATGTAATTGAAGATAGGGATCCGCAATACGACAGTTTGTTGAGTCAAATGGGGGGTAGAATTCAGTCAAAGCCCCATGAAAAGCTTGATGGGTGAGGTGAGGTTCATGAACTCCTTGTTTGATGTTCTAGTTCTTTGTTAATTTGAATTTTCACTTGCCGATTTTCCTCCATATCCCTTTCAGTCGAGCTCTTGTACAATCATAGCCAACACAAACTTGATTTCAACGAGCTAACCACACTTGAAATAGGGTATCTTGCTAAGAAGATTCTCCCACTAGTGAATTGTACATTCAAGGCTAGCTATCCATTAGCTATAGAACGATAATTTAATGGATGGTGGGTAGATAGAATCATTGCTGAGGAAACTTGTGAACTCTTCATGATATAATATCTTCTACTAACAAATTATGTTGAAGTTGAATTTGAAATGACTGTCGAGTTCTCCAGCTTGACTCCAGTATTATAGTTTTTGCGAGAACTACGAAGTTGTAGTGATATATTTGACAAGTTGAATTGACTAAGTCGATCATAGTAAAGAAGAATATAAAAGTTTTAGCATATTAGGCTGACTCTCGATCCTTTTGTTCATGATTAAATGATTATCATTTTTATTTGCTCATCCTCTATTTTTTATTTTCACTTTGTACTAAAAGTAGTATTTCCATATTCCAACAGTGTTTCTCACATAATGAACAGTCATCTAAGTATTAGAATTTCAAGTAAATAGATCTAAATGATTTTTAATTATGTAGAGTACACATATGAAATAGTCACTTCATTAACGTGCAGGGGCGGACCCACAGGTGTCATGTGGATTAAATGATCCCACAAATTATTATTATTATTATTATTATTCAAAAAATAGTTGTTTTGACACACACTCATTCTGGGATGCCAAATGAAATCGAAATATTGCATTATTAATACCATTTCGAAGTGCTCATAGCCTAGTTTTTTGCTTGGCGTGTGAAACGACTAACCATTGCAAAAGTTACAACATATCAAAGTAGGCCGTTCCAAATTAGTATTTCGAGAATTTCAATACTATGCTAACTTTCAAAATTCAGCGATGATCGTATAATATAAGGAGAAAAAAGAGTTTGTGCTGTAGCGAAAAAAAAAATTAATCTTTAAATATAAAGATGATCTCTATTATAACTAAGATGCACTTTAAAATAGCCTCTAGGATATACTCTGGAATGGAATGCATGGAAAAATAGGGACTGGAAGTAATTGAGGGCACATACCAATAATATTTTATGGCTACTATACGAGGGAATATATTAATATTTGGTGAAGATTCAACGCATAATCAGTTATTGAACATAAAAAATAGCCGGAAGCTTGAAATTAAACCACTCATAATATAGTGCGAGCATTTCAAATAAGAGTAAGAATATTTATTACACGACTTTTAATATTTTAATCAGTAGAATTCAAATACATATTATATAGATAAGAAATGATTTCATCAGAATTTATACCTTGGAAATAAGGAAATTCATATTTCTCAAGTAGTTTTTATTTGTTACAAACTGGATCCTCCTCTGAAAAGCCGCCTAAGAAACAAAGAATATTAATAAATAAATAAATAATGTAAAAGCAAATATAGCATTAGAGTAGAAGATGTAAAATAGGAATCGAGAACACGTACGTACCTGCCTTACCCAACAAATTGGGAAATATCAAGCTTTGGTGCACTTACTGGCCATGGACTCAGTTTTTTCATATTAGGGCAATTTTCAATGGGCAAGTCCTTCAATAGAGGGAACTCAAGTTGATAGTTCTGAGAGCAAAACATTTGAATACTTGAAAGATTCTTGAGCAGTAGGCGGTTTAAATTAGGGAACACAATTGTGGTTTTCATTCCTTCAACTATTTTAATCTCTGAAGTGCCTTCTTCTTTTCCAATAATCTCTTCAATGGATCCACAATATGAAACCTCTAGAACGTTCAGAGCCACTAGAGAATTGGCCACTGAAGGTGAGAATAGATACTTTAAGATACCACATCTTTCAACAACAATTGATGTCAAATTCTCGAAGACACGAATTCCTTCAGGAACGGCCCCTATAATGTGCACTAAATTATCCAGGGATTTTAGATATAGCTCACTCAGTCGACCAAATACACTTTCAGCATGATCTTCTGGATCTGTTAGACATTCGAATTCCAATAGCACTTCCAGTGCTTTACATCGATCTACTCCAAGTATTTCAAGATTTTGTAATGATTTACTCGTAACCTGTGAAATTCACTTAAATGGTGTAAGTCATGACACTAACATCATAATTCTTTTTCTCGTATATAATTATTAATAATTTTCCACGCTACTTCTTCTTAGAGTCAATTGTAACCAACAATTTTATTGATTTGATGTTGATAAATTATTCATTACAAAAGAATTGGAGAAGTTTTCTTAATTTGTCTTATTCTTCGATTTGCATAGATGTACTTGGAAACAAATATGGCCAGACGCACACGAAGAAAAGGAAAGATACATACCTGGTTGAACAACGTCTGAAGAATGCCATCATTGTTTGTTTCAGATCTGAAGCTCTTAAAACTGCTTAAATTGCAAAGCCAGATTACGTGCAGTCTTGGGAACTCAGGCATATCGATAACTTCATTTCGTTTTGCATCCATTGAAATAACTTGTGTGAAGTGATGGAGGTTTGATGGAGCGTTTGCATCCATGACAATGTTTCTTTTCTCTGAAGTGTTTTCCTCTTTTTTATCTTCTTCTCTTCCAATGATTTCTTCCAATGCTTTGCAACATTCAATTGATAAATATTCTAGGGCTACAAGTGAGTTGACTATAGAAGGTGAAAATAAGTATCTTAAGCTCTCACATTCAACAACAAAAAGACGTGACAAATTTTGGAAGACAGGAATTCCTTTTGAAACCATCCTTGTAATGTGCACCAATTTTGGTAGTGAGTACAGAAACAAATATGTTAATCGACCAAGCATATTAATTTCTGCATCATCATTAGTGACCTTTATACCCTCAAAGTCAAACAATACTTCAAGTGCATAACATTCACTCAGATGAAGAGAAAAAAGATTTTGCAGTAACTGAATTGAATCAGGTTCTGCAATGGTCAGCAATTTATCACAATACGCCACGGTCATGTTTTCTAGTTTATGCAAAGATGTTATTGGCATTTCCTTGCCTAGTAGCTTTACTATACAACCCAAGCTCCAAATAGACAGCATCTCCATGTTAGGAAAGGTCATGACCTGCGAAGTTCAATCAGCCAAAATTTATCCATTATGATATCTATAGAAACTGTATCTATCTATTCAATTGTATTAAAAGACACATTGCCTTTCATTATTACCTAATTTAATCTCGTAATTTTAGCTCCAAAATTTGTGCGCATCTTTTTTTTTCTAAGTTTACATGGTTAATGATTGGAAAATCACCCAGATTTCCTATTTAAGACCACAGTTCTACAAAACATTTTTGGAATATGTATGTAGTTGATTTGAATCATGAAAAGCTATAAATATTAAATTAAAATAACAGACAATCTATAAGTTAATTTTGTGCATGAGATGCCACAATGCCACAATCATACTGATTAATAATATTTGTGATCTTAAAATTCATTGATTTGTACTAAATGACTATTCTAATATTTTTGCTCCAATGTTTATGATTTGTTCATTTGGAACACATTTTTGAGTGTATCTGATTTCCAAAAGTTCTTCAGATTTGATGCAGACAAACTAAACACTCTTTATAACAAATAAGGACTCTTGGATGCACATAAAAGGAAAGTTGAATACCATACCTGGTTGAACAATGTTTGAGGATCAACACCGCTATTTGATTGAGATGTGATGCTCTTAAATCTACTCAAATTAAACAGTTGGACTTCCTTCAGTTTTGGAAACTCAAGCATTTTGCAAGTATTGGTAACTTCATTTTCTCGTGCATCCGTTGAAACAACTTCCTCTAACAGTCGACATTGGCTTATAAATAGCCTTTGGAGATTTACCAAGCTGTTTGCAACTGACTCCCGAAACAAGCTTCTAATTGTGTCACAACGATTCATCTCAACACGCACAAGGTTACAGAACAATTGAGGTTTGATGACACCCCCTGGAAGATTTCCATTGCATATCTCTATTAACTTGGGNATCTCAACACGCACAAGGTTACAGAACAATTGAGGTTTGATGACACCCCTTGGAAGATTTCCATTGCATATCTCTATTAACTTGGGTAATTTATCCAATTCGAGAGACTCCAATTTACCGAAGGTACCATTTGGAATAGAGTTGGTGGCATCAATAAGATACTCGAAATCACCACTTGATAGATTCAGTGTCTTCAAGTTAATGAAACCATCTCCATCTAACTCACTCACAACATTCTTCAGTACCTTGGCTCCTTTAATATGAAGATGGTAAGTCCTCTTCATCAACAAGTTAAATACGGGTAGCAAAAGCATACTTGCGTCAATACCGCCTTCGAGACTCAAGCTCCTTGTGAAATATTGATCTGTAGTACGGGGTAGTGGTGTTGTGGCTCCAAAGATTTGAAATTTATCCAGATTCTCGAGGAGGCACCGTGCTTTTAATATTTCCATCAGAATCGAATCAAGTGTGGAAATTTGGAAAGTATGAAGAGAAGTCAATGAACTTAACTCTTCAATTATGTACCTTTGTTCTTCCCTTTCTTCTGGAATGCTTCCTAAGTACAGCTCTTCCAGTTTCTTCATACTTGACAAAACACCAGGTGGAAGGGGACAATATAACTCATGAAACCTCAAATCAAGTGACCTTAGGTTGCAAAGATTCGTGAATTCAATGGGAGAATTATCACCGAAAGACTGATAGAATGAGAGAATTTCCAACTTCTTTAGACTCCCAATCATTGATAATTGAGAATGTATATTACATTGAATCAAGCACAAAGTTTGAAGACCCATCAACAATTGGATTGATGATGGAATTTGAATGTACATCCCTTCCAATTCAAGAACTCTGAGATCTTTCATATCTTTGAAAAATTCTTCGGAAATGTTACATTCTCCGAAATTGCGACATATCAACCGTAACAACTTAACGTTCTGATATTTCAACCCGCTGGGAAGCTGGCTCAGCTCATCAAATGTAATTGAGATGGCACTGTACGATTCACGAGCACCATGTTCTGGCCACTCTATCAAACTAGCATGTTTCACCAGATATCCACCTTTGTCTTCATCTGCCTTCCGTAAGCAAAAATCTCTGATAACATCATGCAATTTCACCTCGTCTTCCACCCTACCCGTTTGCAATAAATAATAGCTTTTTAGATTGCGGGCAATTGAATATGCTCGATTTCTAGTTTCTTCGAGTGTGTCAGTATTTGGAAACAACTTTAGCCCACTTGCATATCTAACCAAATTTTCAATTGGAATACTTTCATCTTCAGCGAATAGAGAACAGAGCAAAAGCAAGTCCCGGTCTTCATCACTTTCCAACTGGTTGTAGCTCACTTCTATTCTTGAGTACATGAATTTGTGCCCTTCAAGATTGGTCACATTAGACTTCTTTAGCTGTTGAAGTGCATCTCTCCATTTATGTATGCCTTTGTTTTCCATTGCTTTGCCAACAACCACTAGCGCAAGAGGTAGACATCCACATTCATCTGCAACTTTTCTGGCTATGCTTAAGAGTTCGACTTCAGTTTCATCATCAGAAATCCCTGCCTCATCCTTGAAAAGTTGCCATCCTTCCTTTTTATCCAAAACTTCGATTTCGAATTTCTTCTGGGCTTTCATTTTCCTACACATTTCTTCAATTCGAGTTGTAAACATAATTTTCAACCCGTTGTGATCATGCGGAGATGGAATTCCTATAGTTCCCAAATCAATTCTTTTCCACACATCGTCTAATACGACAAGAATGCTCTTACCATCTTTGCCTTCAAGTATTTGATGAAGTCGTCCGGCTCTCACTTCTTTTGTCTTTTCTTCAATTTTTATATCAAATGTTTCCGCAATTTGGTCCTGAATTTTGTTTATGTCTGGATCGTTAGATACAACTACAAATACAACCTCCTCAAATAATTTCTCATCTTTGACTTCATTGACTATTTCCTTTGCCATTGTTGTCTTACCAACTCCAGGCATGCCACAGATCCCAATTATGCTGATATCTTTGTCCTTTAGAGCTTCCTTGATTTTCTTCTTAGTTGATAACCTTGTTTCGAAAACCTTATGGGAAGTTAGGTTCAGCACTTGCACTGGCGATCGAGGATCGCTCACCATTTCAAATAGACCTTCCACTTTGAGATTGTCAGCCTCACTAGTCAATTGTTTGGCTCTCCTACTTAATACGTAACGAGATGTCAAATTTGGACATATATTGAATAGACACCCCATTTCAGAACCTTCTACTCCGTTCAAAACTCCATCGGCTTTTTCATTTAAGCCATCGACCTTTAGCAACCATGCCAAAACTTCTTCCCTGATGATTTCAGTTTTTCTTTCGGCAGCATCAACCCGTCGTTTCACGTCATTTCTCCTATTTTCAAGTTCTCGAACTTTATTTTGCAAATTCTGAATGTTACTGTTGTAGAAGAACAAGTACTTGATTTCGCTCAAAATTGGATTGACTGTGTACCCTGCAAGCTTCTCAACAACGGAACAGGCTATGCCAGCTGCCATTATCGGATTCTTTTCCTATTTGTCTTTCCTTTTACTTTGGATGAGTTTAATGAAATTGCAGATTATTTCCGTGGTTGCTAGTGATGATTATCTCTACACAGTTATTGAGAAAATTACAAAAAGAGAACATTGATAATTGTAAAATCATAGCATTTTCAATAGTAAATTAAATGAACGAGGGAAGTTGTATCTATTCGTTTTCATGGAAAAGTCTAAACTTATAGAAAAATCATTACAAGAATATTTTACCTAAAAGTTAATTACCTAGAATACCCCATACATAGAAATTGCAAACAAAGCCACTATAGAAATATAGAAAACTCCAAGTAAATCCCCAAGAATTTATAAACAAAAATATAACATCATATGAGAAGTCCCAAAACTCATAGAATTAATAAAATTTATAAAGAATTAAGATATAAATTAACTTCGAAATCTTATATATCCATAACTAATAATAGATTAAATCTTTCAGAATTAAGAAATTACATAGAGTATACAAAAATTAAAAATTCCGCCGCCTCTGCGCACCCTGGTAAAAATGGTATCAGAGCCAAGTTATGAACCTAAAATAATGATGAACATAATGGATGAAGAAAATATAATTGAAGAATTAGAACAAAAATTCTTAGAATGTATTGGGGAAGAATATAATGAATATAAAAGACAACTAAAAATGAATACTAATCCAACATCTAGTCATAATATAAAACCGGAAGACTTTAGTAGTGATGAAGAATATGAAAAATGGCTTCATCATAACCCAATATCTAATAAGGATGGTATTAATCAATATAAGAAAACACAAAAAAGATATACTGAAAATGTGAGAAAACAATATGTAAAAGAAATAAATCCTGTAAAATCTTATAATGAACCAATCCACACA
>CAIGRO010140047.1:0-10565 GCA_903798355.1 Fraxinus baroniana | reverse complement strand
TTGATGCTAGAACATCGATTTCTAGCATTAACATGAAACTCACGAGTTGCAGCCTCAACCCAATCCACCATTACCAATTGCAACCAGCAACATCCCAACAAAAACCTATTCGAAACCACCATCAACAGGAAACTTACGAGCAACACCCCAGCCAAAAAACCCAATCCACCATCACGATTTCTAATACCCACACAAGATCAAATGTATATCACCGATCTCCAAACACCCAAACAAGCTGCAATCGGTTCCACCACCACCTGCAACCCCTCATGGACAGCCCAAAAAAAAACCACCACACACGACCGCACACACACCACCCAATCAATAGCCACCATTTCACCCCAAATTGACACCAGCCACAAAATCATGAAAATGACATGACCCACGAACGTACCACTTTCTCCGACCTCTTTCCGACTAGATTACCACCGGAATACCCATGAGTTCGAACCTCCAAAGCCTCGGACTCTTTCGAACCGTACACTAAAACCCCTCCCAACCATCCACTCACACACCAGCGCCACCAAGCGACGGTGGCATTGAGGCTGCTTCGCCGACGGTCGAATTGGAAGCAGGGGCAAAGCCCCTTCCCCTTCGAGAGCTCCCCCCCTCTCTCTCTCATTAGAGAGAGAGAGGGTGAGATATTTTTTTTATTATTTTGATTTTTTATGAATTTACCCATTTAGCCCCAAGTTTTAAAAGTTATTTATTTCAGTCCCCTAAGTTTCGATTTTTAATGAAATAGCCCATGGAGTTCCTATTTTCCTACATTCAATCTCTAATTTCGAAAAGTTTATATTCAATCCTTAAATTTTTCAAATTCCAGTTTTAATAAATTTTCAATTAAGTCCCTACATTTTATTTTATCATTTTAAAACTTTAAAATTTCGAAATTTTAATTCAAGACTTATTTTCTATTTTAGCTAGATGAAGCGTACGGATGATTAGAAGATTGAGGTTACTTTCCACTTTGTACGCGACTCGAGATAAATTGAGGTTGACTCGCCCCATTAATTAGTTTAAATTATAATTACGTGTATTATGTGAATTTATGTTATTTATATGCTTTAATGCATTAAATGAGAATATTTCTTATGAGATAAATGATGCTGTTATGATTGTCATAACTTATATGTTTTAATGCATGAGAAGAGACGAGACAATTTCTTATGAGATAAGATGATGTTATGCATAACTTATGTGCTTAAATGCATGAGACGAGATTACCCACACTCTATGAATTTAAAAGAGCCTATGATGTTTTGAAGAAAACGAGCTTACGATAATGATAATGTCACTGTATAAATGTTGCATAATTATGTGTTCAATTNGTATAAATGTTGCATAATTATGTGTTCAATTATTTTGTAAATTAATTATCGGCGATGAGTCTACTGAATATTTTTTCGAAATACTCATTCCGTTATTTTAACGACATTTGCAGATTTTGGATACGGTTGAGTTTGATGGGGCAATGGTGACCCGATTTAATAGATGAAGTTATTTAAGTTTTACAATTTGCGCATTATGAATATTATTACTTATTTTTGTTATTCCAGTTATTTCAAACTTGAATTTTAAAGTTTAAACGATTGTCCTAAGTTAATCAAATGAATTTTGTTGCCAATGAGGTTTACAATTATAAATGTGATGTTTAAAATTTAGTTATTTCCGCAAAGCAAATCTTTTTATTAAATTCAAGATAAATGAGGATGACGTGGCACTCCGGGTTCACGGAACTCGAGGCGTTACATTACCATTGATTGAATTTTATTGTTTATTTTTTATTTTGCTTGTTGTTGTTCAAAGGTTGTTATGGTTGGGGTGTTTGAAGATGGTGAGGTTTACAATTAATATTGTAGAGATGGTGGAAACAGTGACATGTGGGTTGGGGATGTTGCTTCTGGATTCAGTTGATGCATTCAACGTGTTTGCAAAAATGAGAATGTGAAAAGTGATACTTTGTCACTTTTTTCTTGAAAAAGTCGTAGTATCTTATTAGAGCAATTAACTAGATATATATGGAAAATGTTTAAGAATTTGTTCACTCTATTTGATTATAGAATTATTGTATATTGGATAAAAGTTATAAATATAGATTATCATTAGCCATTTAGTGGGTTAATACCCTAAATAGTCACTAAGTTTTATTTTTGTCACTTTTTTTTTTAATTTCGCCACTGTTGAGTACTTGTCACAATTTTTTTAAATTTGTTCACTTTTTCTTTTAATTTTCGTCACTTTTTTGAGTTTGTCACTTTTTTTAAATTTTGTCACTTTTTTAGTGTCACTTTTTTTTTATTGTCTGACATTTTTTAAATTTGTATAACTTTTTTTAATTTGTGTCACTTTTTTGAATTCATCACTTTTTTACAATTTGTCACTTTTTAAATTTTGTCAATTTTTTTAGTGTTTTTTAGTGACAAACATTAGTTTTTAATAAAAATGACGTTGTCTATCACTTAACTTTAAGACTGCACTTTTTCAGTCACTTTTTTTTACTGTGTCACTTTTTCTATTAAAAAAAGTGACATTTGATTTTACAAAGTATTTTTTACTTTCAAAATAAGTTCCATATGATTTTTCAAAACACCCTTAATTTTAAAGGTATTTTTGTAAGTTGTCAAACATTTTAGGCCACTAACATGAACATTTTGGGCTCCATTTTAATGAAAATTTAGAGAAAAATGAATTTGAAAATTACACCTGCATAGGTTATTTAACTTTTCAATTCAAACATCTTGTATAAAAGTTTTTAATTCAAAACTCAAATGATAATTTTTTTTTAATAAATAATATTATAAAATTAAAATAATCTACCTATTCATCACACCCCACCTTACCAAATTTTACTTTAAATCCTAATTATTTCCCTTCTCTCTCTATTTTCTTTCTCAATAATGTCGTTAGAAAATGCCATCGAAAGGCGAGAAGAGACCCTCGGAATACGTCACTGAGTGGCACTGTAACGCTGCTGCGATTAAGCAACACATAACGACCGCTGCAGCACTGGCAATGACATTCTGATTTTGGATTTGGTTTGTGTAGTTGTTTTGGTGGTGATGGTTGCGATGGTGATGGAGGTGCGAGCAATGGTTCAAGCTATTGAAGTGGCTTTGGGG
The DNA here is from genome assembly GCA_903798355.1 of Fraxinus baroniana. NCBI lineage: Eukaryota > Viridiplantae > Streptophyta > Magnoliopsida > Lamiales > Oleaceae > Fraxinus > Fraxinus baroniana. The sequence continues at coordinate 7,443 of CAIGRO010140047.1, read as the reverse complement.
GGCTTTGGGATGGGTTTTGTTGGTGGTGTTTGCTGTTGATGGTATTGGTAGTGGTGGTGGGTTTGGTTATTGTGGTGGTGGTGGTGATGGAGGTGGGGTGGGGTGGGGATATGACCAATTATTTTGTTGATTGTGATCAATAATTGGTTAATGTGCGATCAATAAATAATATCTAATCGATGAAATAGATAATTTGTTATCTATAAGTAATATGCGACGTATAAAATTTGTGATTTATGATCAAAAGATGAGTTGTGATTTATAAAATTTGTGATTTGTGACTGTAATGTATGTAATACCAGTACGTAATTGTGACCATAAATTGTATAATAGTGTGACTTTAATATATTTAATCAATAAAATACATTTAATTATTTATTTAATTAATAAATCTTAATTAAGATCTAATTTCTGAAGTTTTAAAGTAATTTTGAAATTGTTAATTATAACTACCTTAAATATGAATTTTTTTTAATTTTTTTTTCAAATGCGTTTTGAAATACTAAGGTCAAATGTTCTCTTTGTCGTTTTCAAACCGTTTTTTGTTTTCGATTTTCCAAAACAGTGAAAACACGTTCTCTTTCTTATTTTCGAAAAAACGTGTTTGTGAAAACAAAATTTTTTTTGTACTGAAAACACAAAATGAGGTTTTCAACGTATTGGATATTTCCTGTGAAAAATGCCCAAAATTGAAAAACACCGCAAACGCTCCAAAGACCCCAAGATTGGAAAACACGGTAACGTTGAAAACCTTTTCTTCCAGTCTTCCTCGTCTACTCTTCCTTATCTCTTCTTCCAACCATTTGGAGTCTGCGGTACAGGTTAAACTGCGAAGTGCAGAGCCTGTTCGAGTTCCAACAATGGCGGCGGCGGCGGCTACGAGAGTGATAACATCATCTGGCAACACCATTACCACCACTCTATTCTCCAAAAGTCTATTCACTGGAAAAAACTCAAAATCTCAGCCTTCGGTTCAAAAACAATGTGCAGAAGAGGCGGCTATTCACTTGCCGTGCCATTTACAATCCCCATGTTCAAATAAAAGAGGAAGGCCAGTCGGAAACCCTTGACTATCGTGTATTCTTTGTCGACAATTCTGGGAAGAAGGTAAAGCTATGCTTGCATTTCTGTGGTGTTGTTTTTGCAGTTGATTGTTGCAATTTCACTCAATTTTAGGCCGGTGGTGCAAATTAGCTTGTTAATTAATTCATACTTTATCAATTATATTGTAATTATTACCATTTAAATTTTTTTTTTTTTATATTTTACAAAAAAGATGTCCACTTTATTTGTTAGAACTGTAGATAAAGCGTGGTAAAAATGTGATTGGTGGATTAAGTGGAGTTGAAGAGTGCAAATTTCCTTTGTTTTGTTCCATACAGTAAACCTCAGGTGCTAATGTAGAAAATCATGAACTAATTTGTCTTTTTTTCCTGTTAAATGCATTGTGAGCTTAGTTTACTGCATTGTCATTTAAACACGTTCAGTAACTTTACTGTTCCTTTGCAAATATGTATGAAGGTTTCAATTCTCAATGGAATTGTCATGGGAGGAGGAGCAAGTGTTTCAATACATGGTAGATTCCGTGTTGCTACAGAGAATTCGGTAATTATTTCTCCTATTTCAAGATGGATTCTTAACTGTCTGCAGTTCATACTCCTTGAAATTGTTATTCGTATTTTCAGAATGAATTTCTTATTGTGGATTTGTATACTAAGGTTTTAATTTAAAAGTTTGACACCACTATTTATTATATGATGAACACATTTGAATTCTCAAGCATTTCCCTTGACTTTTAGTTATAGAGATAAGTTGAGTAGATACTTGTGGCATGAATGAAGCAATGTTAGATTGTTAGTGTTGTATTTTGTATGTAAGACGGGATAAAGGACGATTGAAAGATGAGATTTTTTCTTGTTCCTACTAGTTTTCACGAATGATTATACTTAGCAATGACTTATTTTAGGTTTTCAAGTAGCTGTCCCATATTTATTGGAAATAAACTTAGTTTGTTGTTTTTGGGGATGAAGTACTGTTGGGCCTTTGTTAAAACTTGGTACCTTAAAAAGAACAAATCATCCATTTTTTAGGGAGGAATGGTGCTAACTGGGTTTATTGTGTCTCTACATAAATCTTTTGTTCTTGTGAGTTCAGAAGGGTGCTTAAAGCTTTGTTAAGCAAAATAAATGCATCTATATTTTTCCTGGTGATTGTAATCTTCCATATTTAGTCCTCAGAAGCAGGAAGATGTAAAACTGTGATTGGTCTGGATAAAAAATCGTACTGAAATTGTGTGGTCATGAAACTTGGACTCACATTTGATGGAATCAAGTAATTAAGCTTCACTTTCTGCTTCCTTCTATCATTTATAATGGGCATTGAGCCAAAAGTTTGGCTTGTGTTGGCTTTTTAGGCTTTACGCCATATTCGGGTGTCAAATTACAGACCTTCATGTGATTATAGTCGATAACATTGTGAAATCGCTGTAACTTCTGAGAATTATTTTATAACTTAGCAGAGTGACTTGTTGCTCAATCATTCTGCATTCTGCAAACTGTACTCATTTTGACCTTCTTGCAGCATTTTGCTATGCCTGAAACAGCGTTGGGTCTTTTCCCAGATGTTGGTGCCTCTTACTTTTTGTCAAGACTCCCTGGATTTTTTGGTAATTCCTGTTATGCTTGTGTTTCTGCACATTTCTATATTAAGGTGGATTGCATATTTTTAGATATTTACCTTATTCTGATATCTTGGCCGATTGCTCCATCCTCTATCTCCTGTTAGACTGGATGCTGTGACTAATCATGGATTTATGATGCTATTGTAACAGCAATAATGCAACATTAGAAGCTGAGCTAAATTCAACTTGATTATTAAATATTAAAGAACAAGTTTTTACAGAATAAAGTCCTTGAAGACAATAAATGTGGGAATACTAAGAAGAGCATTTCATTCTTTTACATCTTTTATAGGCAGCAGAAGTCCATTTTTTAGTTCTCTTGTATAAATTTATAATATGCTTCACTGTTTCCTGCTACCTTTTGGATCACAAGGGAAAACATTAGATCGTGTTACTCTGTGCGCGCGCACAAATATATTTCTTAAAATTATTTTGTGGGTCAATTAATTTAGCTTGATGCTAACACTATATAATTTTTTTATTCGATAAGCTTACATGACACGGGTCTTACATAACCACAAGGTTCTTTTCTTGAAAAGATGGTTGTGTTATCTATTTAAACTACTTGTAGTTCTGACGTTTTTATGAGATCATAAGCCTTTACCACATTTTGGAAATGAGTTCAAAACATTTTATTTCATTGTAAATTTATGATGGTTGAAACTGCTTTATTGGTTTATCATTAATCTTCTAAATAATCATATACTACACAGCACCTTCTCCTTTTATCTAATCCCTACCAATTATTTGTGATTTGGTGTTTTCTTTGACAATCTCTGAGAATTCTTTACCTTAATTTAATATAAAATTTATGTTGGTTGCATAAGGTGGATAATCCAAAAGACTTCCAAATTTTATATTTGGATGTGGAGGGATGATGTTTGAGCGCATGACACTAGCTGCAACATGCTGGGTATTTGCATATGATATTTCCTCCTGAAAGTTTTCGTCATTTCTTCTATTAAACAACAGAGTTCTCAACACAAAATATTAACTCTGCATAAAAACTTTCTTTAACGATATATTGGATAACTGAGAAACCCTTCAAGTAGAGTCTAAATTTCCTGAATACTACCTTACATGAGATGTACCTAAACAGTAATTAGCATCAATTTTTATAAAATCTGGAGGGATAGGAGCGTCCTCCTTGAGATATATATGAAAATTCTGATTAATGTCTCCACATGGTTGATTATGAATCTGATAGGCTCTAGTTTACCATTTATTGGAATAGCTTATTAGTTTGTTAATTAGCTAAGGGGGAGGGGTACATTAGGAATTCTCTGGAGTAACTAATTAATAAATGAGGAGAGTGGGTAATCTGGAAGATATTCATGTTGCAATAGAGAAAAGTGGGGAGAGAGGGGGGTAGGTCTATCAATTTCTTTCTATTTTTAAATTCAAAACACCATCAAGGCCTTGGTGGGGGTTCTACGCCTCCACTCTGACTCGGGTGGGGAGGGGGGGATTGGGATTGCCCGACCCTTTTCATGACCACTATATTAATGGACCTAGGTAGATTGAGTAAGTTTGTCAAATTCTTAGGGCAGAAAAGATTCATCTTCAGTTTCAATCATTGTTGTGGTTTTTGCAAAGGAGATTGTCTGTTTGTATGGGTTTCTGAAGTCTACAGTATCTCGATTTTCACTTTGGTGACGAGGTGAATTTCAAGGACGGGTATTGATAGGCCCCCACGATTGTTAGGGAGAGGGTAGTTTGGGTATTTTCAGAATAATTGGTAGAAGCCAAAACGTAAAGAGGGTATAGAGCTCATTTCATTCAAGCAGAAATTGAGGATTGGTTTTGGGAGAGTCCAGGCCTCTCGAACGCCTTGGAGTTTGTAGTTCATTTTCATTTAATTCAATTCAATGTAGCAAATACAAATACAATTTGTTTTCCTGTTATTGAATATCAATTTCAGTATATGCAATTTGATCTGGATCCTATGAGAATCCACAAGAAGTTTCTTGATATTGTTTAAAAAAAGATGAGCTTTTGTTTAAAAGATGAGCTTTTGATCTGGTCGAATGTTAGGTGTTCCCAGCTGATAAATTTTCTAATCACTGAGATAACCATTCTGTGGATAGTTCGATAACGGATCACTTTATTTATATGTTTCATATTTTAGTTTGATTTGACGTGTGAGGTTTGCCTTGATGAAATTCATTTGCCTGTTTTAACATTTTCCTTTCACACTTGTGATCATGATGGACTCATTTGATGATATAAAACCTGATATATGTCTCATTATAACTTCTGTTGTTGGTATCTATCAGAAGAAACACTATCCGCATGTTGCAGTAGTATGGATATTTTAGGACATGAGTTTGTCTCAATTATGATCAATCATTTAACTTATTTTGCTTCTCCACCAGGAGAATATGTTGGTCTGACAGGTGCCAGGTTGGATGGTGCTGAGATGCTTGCGTGCGGTCTAGCAACTCACCTTGTTCTGTCAGAGGTATGATCCTGAGCTCTCAGGATTAATATACTGCAACTATTATTGACATATGAGTTTACAATTTAGAAATCACAACTTCTCTTGATTTGGCTCATAAGAATTCTTATAGGTTCTAACATTGTTTGTTGTACAAAATAGAGTTCTCTTTTCTAAGAGAAGTCATTATGGACTTTAGTATTCTTGTTGTCATTTGTCAGATTGTTTCAGGACACTTTCCGGAGGTCCGGAACTGAGAGAAGTCGTTAGAGAAACGATTATTCTGTATCTGATCTAGGACCTATTTTTCACTAGTCTGTCAAAAAGTGGGAGCAATTCTTTAAGATTGCTTAGATATTAGCTATAAATTGGAAGCTTCAATTACTTAGATATTCTATGGAGGGTCTGGTATGTAACAATAATATAAACTTCCCCTCTAGGCACTTGTGTATTTATCTGTCAACCTATACATATTCTTTCAGTACATCAAACTTGTGACTTGGGCCAATTGGGATGTCATCTGATCTACACACCATAGCGATCAGTTTCCGTGAGGAGGTATAGTATATCCTTCTGCTATGAGATTACTATTCCGTCTTTTGAGTGAGCAATCTCAATCCCTGGGAAGTATTCCAATCTTCCAAGGTGCTTAAATTTTAACTCCTTTTGCAAGTTGCTCCTTTAGTTTCCTATTTCCTCCAAGTCATCTCCTGTTACAACAATGTTGTCTTCATAGAGTATGAGGGTCTTAAAACTTTTTCATGTGGGTTTCCTTTGATTGTAGTTATACTCCAAAAAAACCCCAGACCATGCCCTAGGTGTTTGTTCAAGGCTTATAGAGATTTTTAATGTTTGTAAACTTTATTCATTTCAAAATTCGTCAACTGTGTGGTAGTTTCATATAGAACTTGATATAATGCTTGAGACGTAGGAATTCATGATCCCAGATCCTGAGGCCTAAAAGGCCCAAGGTTGACTTAGGTTGTTTAGGGGCATCAGGTTTAAGTGATATGTTTGTTACTCATTTAGCAACTTTTCCTAATGGATTTCCACTCATCAATTATTGAATCTCTTTGTTCAATTGTTCCTTTTCCTTTTCCTTTTCCCTAGCACCACTAGAAAAAGCTAAAGGCTCTCGTTCGGGAACCATTCTTAACTCCCCCAATAATGTCTATCCCTTGTTTAAAGAAAGCCCTCTCTCTATACAGCAAGTCCATATTTGTCCAACCATTTTGGTTCATGATCTTTTCCCTTGGTACGAGCATGCAAGGATTATTCAATGAAGGAATGTGTCAACAAGATTGAGATTGAGATCACGGAGATTTCGATATTCACAAAGATTATGGTTTATTACCATATATATTGTAATTTGGATATTAATTACAGTTTACCTAAATTGTATCATATTACCAGGTACATATACATGTCATATTCATCTATATAATGCGATGTATCCCAAATGGGAAAATCATTATGCCAAAATATTGACATGGTATTAGAGCCCTAAATGAGTTTATGCATGCTCCACAACATCTTCATCTGACTGCAGTTCGTCACATTATACGGTACTTGCTGGGTACACCCGATAAAGGTCTTTTCTTTCCTGCAAATTCTTCTCTTGAGTTGATAGGATGCGCGGATACTCGTCGCTCGATTACAGGTTGGTGCATGTTTCTTGAATGTGCACTAATTTCCTGGCGCAATAAGAAACAGGATCGTGTCTCTAAATCTTCCGTTGAATCTGAGTATCGTGCTATGTCTTCTGCATGTTTTGAGATTCTTTGGCTACGGGGACTTTTATCAGTGCTTGGTTGTCCTCAACTTAGGCCTACTCCACTTTATGCTGATAATACTAGTGTAATTCAAATTGTTGCCAATCCTGTATTTCATGAGCGCACTAAACACATTGAGGTGGATTGTCACTTCATTCGTGAACATATGTCATATTCATCTATATAATGCAATGTATCCCGAACGGGAATATCTTTCAGCCAAAATATTGAAAGAATGCACCAACCTAACACCACTGAAGCGTTAGATGTCGAAAACCTTTGTTTTCCTAATGTCTTTTCTAACATCCTGCCAGTAAAGAAAAACACACTAGCAAAGGAAAATATAGTCCATTACTAATTATTACCTTATTCATCAAGTGGATAGAGTGGAATGTGATTCACTTCGGGTTGTTCAAGGCCGTCACTCAGATTACTCCCAAATACTGTTACTTTTTCAGATACCAGTTTGTTGTTGCTAGATGTCCGATGTGGTATGTTAAGATTTGAGGGTCCATCTTAAAAGGTCAACATTGTTAAGAGGAGTAGCTCAAGAT
>CAIGRO010139997.1:0-14682 GCA_903798355.1 Fraxinus baroniana | reverse complement strand
ATTGAGAAGTGAATGAAGATTATATAGTAGTGTATAAAATGAATTGTAAAATCAAGATATAAAAGTAAGAAAAAATGTATAAGAGGATTATATGGAATGAATGAATAATATTGTCGATAAAGACTTGTAAATAGTTGAGAATAGAGATTAGAGAGTTGAGAATGAGAGATTTATATTGATAGATTAGTAAGTTTGGTGGGAAAAAGTGTTGTAATGAGTAGGTATTTATAGGAAAAAAATTAGAAAAATGAAGAAAAGAAAAAAAAATAATCTAAATACAGGAACGGTTCAGTGACCGTTCTGGTCACTAAAAAGTTGTTTCAATTTTTATTTTTATTTTTTTTATTAGGCAAGCCATGAGTCGAGCGGCTCGTGAGCGTCTACAATACAAGCCAAGTGGGCGAGCCGACGAGCCGCTCAGCTCGATTGCCACCACTAGTGATGCGGTTATGGTTTTGACCGAATCGAACCGTTGTCATCCCTAGTAAATTTCAAAAAATTGATTATAGAAGAATCTAAACTCCTCGACAGCAAATTTTGAAAAGCAATAAAAGGTAGTTTTTCATATTTTACATTTGGTTTGTCCAATTATCTATAATTAAAATATAAAGTTTTACCATAGGTAATTAAATTAATTCCGAATGTAATTTGACTGATTTTAAGGCACTGCCGCACTGAACACGGAAGGTTGTTTATTTTTCTTTTATATTTGTAAATTAAATATTATTGTGGAAAAGAAAAATTAAAATTTTGACATAGTCTTTCACAAAATTTTGTAAATAAAAAAATTAAGTGCAATGACTGATCGGACAAAGTTAAATATTTAATGACTAATTAGAAAGAACAGTCAGAAGTAGATAATGCCCAATAGTTGATTTGTATAGTTTATTCCACCGTAAAGTTCATCACTTCTCCAGGAAATAGACCAGGAAATGTTCGATAGATTACTCTGTAACGAACAAAATATTACAAATTGACGGTTTCTTCACTACGAAACTTATAGTCCATTTTATGGAAAACTATATAGAATGGACTTCTCGTCTTTGAACTCCTATTCAAAGTCCCTGACACTGTAGTTTTCCATTGAACTTTCATACATATATTGACTCTGTTCTTCTCATGTCCGGACACTACAAAAGAAATCAAAGCAAAAATGTTTGATAATTCAAAATGCATCTTTTCCAGTAAATTTACATTTTAAGACCCTTCATTTTCAAGATTTGGTCGTTACGAGATGCTGTTGAATAAATGCAGTAAAAGCTTTTGAATAAACGAAACATTTATTCTGGTCATTTCAATTAATTAATCTGTTTGAATAAGTCTGTCATGTCAATTTAGATTCTTCCACACACACATATATAGTAGACGAATTAAGTTCATTAAGCTTTAAGTCACTCCAATACATCTGATTCTCTCCAGCTATTACATGGGAAAAAACACTTTGCATGGAAAAATCTGTCCTCTTCTGTTCTTCCTGTTCACCTTCTCTGCTGTACTCAATCACACTAAAGCACGAGAAAATAATAAAAGTAGCAATTGTCGAGTAGATCATTCGTACACAACTCATGGGATTGGGAGTGTGATTGATCAAAGTTCTCGCTTAGGCAAGGAGCAGAGAGTTGCCATTCAAATGGCTGTCAGCGACTTTAATAAGTTTTCGACTTGTTCAAAACTGGCTTTGCACATTAAAGATTTACATGGCAAGTCAGCTCGAGCAGCTTCCGCTGGTAAAGTTTCTGCTCACTTAATGAAACACTCCCCCTTTTTTTATAAATTGTAGATGTTTCTTGAAATTTATTAGTCTGGCTAGTTTTTGTTGTTTTCTTGCTGTATTTTTAACTTCTTGGAGAAAGCTAGAAAGATATCTGGTAAAAATGGCTCAGTTACAAATTCATTTGAACTTGCAGCAATTAAGCTTATCAAGCACAAAAAAGTAAAAGGGCTTGTTGCAGCATTGACATTGGAAGAAGCAACTCTGGTCACAGAATTTGAAGAAGTCGCCAGCACTCCCATAATAACAATTGGCTCAGCAGCCATTTCTCCATCACCACTGCTTCCTCAACCACCGTCCGTTTTTCAGCTGAATACTGATATGAGCATACAAATGCAAGGCGCTGCTGCATTTATTGGCCACTTTAGATGGCAAAAAGTCACGGTCATATATGAACAAAGCAATAGTTTCTATGCCGATTCTAAACTTGCAAAACAACTTTCAAAGGCGCTGAAGCCCTTTAATTCTGTTGTTGAATGCAATCTCGCATTTCCTTCCATATCTTCTCTCCCAAAGCCCGATGTCTTTATTGAAGAAAAGCTGAATAAGTTCAGAAGCAAAAGCAATGGGATTTTTGTAATTGTGCAGTCTTCTTTGAAGTTTGCTACAATTCTTTTTGAGACGGCCAAGAAAATGGGAATCATGGGAAAAGGTAATGTTTGGATTGTGTACGATGATATTGTTAGCCTAATTGAATCTGTGGAGCCGTCTGTCATCCAAAACATGAGAGAGATAATTGGATTTAAGGCGAATTATGAGGAAAAAAGCAGGTCTTTTAGGGACTTCAGTTTCAGGTTTCGAAGAAAGTTCAAATCAGCATATCCTGAAGAAGAGCATCCATATCCAAGCATGTATGCTCTTCAAGCATATGATGCTACACTGGCCATTGCAAAAGCCATGCAAAATGCTAAAGCGAAAGTGAACTCAAATGAACTGATAAATCACATCTCTTCAAGTGATTTTGAAGGTCTTAGTGGAAAGATCAGCTTCAAGAATGGAAAATTGTGGCAAAAACCTTCCTTCCAGATCATTAATGTGACTGGGAAAATTTATACAGATATAGCATTGTTCTCACCAGAGTTTGGCTTCTCAATGGATCTCAGAGATCAGGAAAGAAAGGGGACTAGGAGAAACACTGATATGCACAAGGAATTGGATTTTGTTCACTGTCCAGGAGGCGTGCAACCAGTTCCTAAGAAAAGGAAACTAAAAATTGGAGTTCCTTTACGGGCCACTGTCCATGAATTTGTCAGTGTGAGATATGACCAAAAAGAGAAGACATACTCCTTCGATGGGTTTTCTGTTGAAGTTTTTAAAGCCGTAGTTAAGCAGCTTCCATATCCTTTTCCTTATTATTTTGTTCCATTTGATGGCACCTATGATGAGATGTTGCGTGCAGTTCGTGATAAGGTAAGGATTGGATTTTTGAATAAATTTCTCCCTAACTTCTTGCTTGCGAGTCCTTAATTACAATACTAAAACATCAATTTTTTTCTTTAATTAGAGATTGGACGCAGCAGTTGCAGACATAACTATAGTAGACGATAGATATGATAACGCTGATTTTTCACAGCCTTATATGGACTCTCATATTGTTATGGTAGTAACTGCAAAGGAAGATTTGAAAAGACAAAAATTCATTGCTGTGACTGCCTTTGAATGGAAATTGTGGGTGGTGATGGCAGCGTTAAGCTTATCCAATGGGGCCATTATCTATTTGATTGAACGCTTGAATGGAAATCCAGAGTTTCCAGGTTCATTTCCTCAGATAATTGGTCCTATGATTTGGTTTTCTGTAACTCTTCTCTCATTCGCACAAAGTAAGTCTGAACTAGAAATCAGAAAACTGATTTGAATTAGAAAATCTTCTCTCCTTTTCATGTTATTAAAGATTGCTAATCCTGTTTGCGCAGGAGAACATATCAGAAATAATCTGTCACGGTTGGTATTTGCAGTATGGTTGTTCGTGATTATGGTGATGGCAGCATCTTATACTGCAGTTCTAAGTTCTATGATGACAGTGCCGAGGCTCCAACCATCTATAGTAGAGGTTGATTATCTTCAAAAAATTAATGCAGTTGTTGGATGCAATGGGGAGGGTTTCATCCCAAGATATTTGAGGCATAGTTTGAAATTCAAGGAAGAGAATATCAAGAAAATTCTTTCTATCAGTGACTACGAGGAAGCTTTTGAAAAGGGGGAAATCGCAGCAGCCTTCTTTATCAGTCCACATGCCAAACTTTTCCTAGCAAATAATAGCAAACGCTATATCATTGCAAAACCTAGCCTTCAAGTTGGTGGCCTTGCTTTTGTAAGATTCAATTCCAAGTTTAATTAATATGCAACACTCAAGGTGGAGGTGTAAACTAGGCCGTCTAAAACCAGAACAGCCTCCTTTTGAGATGGCAGTGCTTTTGGCACGACACAGCCCTTTTTAGGCATGGGTGCCATGACTATGAGCTTTCACTTTTAGGTTAATTACTCAAGTGTTTCGCGAATGGGGGCTACAAGCCTCTACATTTGAATCTTGTTACAAATTTTGACACCTCTACTCCTTGAAATTGTTTTTCATCTCTTGATTTTCATATCAGCATTAATTAATTCCGATCCATTTTGGTTTTTTTGCAGGCATTCCGAAAGAGTTCTTGTTTCACTGCTGATGTATCAAAAGAAGTTCTAAATTTGAAACAAACCGGAGTGATAAATATCCTCGAAGGGAAATTTCTTTCCTTCTCGACCAGCTCCTCATCAGATCAACAAATCGATGACCTAAGTTTAAACCTTTCACATTTTTCGGGTCCGTTAATTGTTACAAGTATGACTACTGCAATTGTATCCTTGATTATGATTGTTCGTGTAATTCATCAACGATGGTCGATTCACGACTCAAACACAATCTTCACTGATGCATAAAAGGATTTCCAGATGGGCATCATTACTTTTAGTTCAACAGTATGCAAGATTTCGCTCAGGAATATTTGGGGCTCCCACTATTCAGAGACAGAATAATATAGCCTATATTGAAACTGAAAACTGAGGCCTGAGTGCTAACCAGAGCATCTAACCATATTTTTTTCATTTATATTTTGAATAGAAAGTTTCCAATCATCTAGGAACTTATGAGCTATATTTGGATACATCTGAAGGCGTTTTTCTACAGATTGTCTTCTGCCTCCTAATTGATTTCATGAATGAAGTAGTTGAGGCTGTTTTCATAACATTACGATTCGTCTCTTGTAGCATTATTCATTCCTGCTCGTCATGTTCACTGTGTGCAATTAATCAGATTCAGATAAACTACTTGATAGGATACACATTATCTTACATCTACGTTTACTTATTTGCACAGTTTTACTTGCCATATGCACGAGTTTTAAAAATGAAAGGTTAAAAACCTCTTTATGAAAGCCTCTTGCCTTTCAAGATTTCTATTCATCATCAATTGAGTCTGAACTTGTTTGCCTCCTTAGATTAGGCTTCCTCTACCGTCCAATATATTGTATACAGTATTCGCGATCTATTCTTCAACTCCAAAAAATATTTTTGCAATCAATGAAAAATATTTATTTAACCTGAAAAAAGTATTGAACACTGCTAACATATCTTCCGAAATAGAGTGAAGTGAGACGATAATCCAGCCGCCACCATCGCAAGCCCTTCACTGTGGAGCCGTTTAAAATTTCTTTCCCATTTCTTTTTGAAAATTATGTTTGATGAAGATACAATTCTCCTGAATTAGTATAATTTGGAAAGAAAACTGTTGATCCCAAACAATGAACTCAAACAGTCGCCGGCCCACTCTTGCTACGTCAAATACGATTCCGGCGCGTTCTTACCTAATTAGCGACGGTAAATGGATGGAAAGTGATGCGGGAGGCACTTTACGGCGGGAAACAAAGACGTTCAAGCTCCGACGGTGTGAAACAAAGACGATCGCACTAACAACGATCACCGAAAAAAAATTACCAAAGTGATCCAATGTTATAATCAACGAGAATATATAGAAGGATAGATCGAAATGTGTATCGGGGATCTCTATGTTGATTTAAGTAGTTTGTAAAAGACCATTAATAGCAATTCTACTATGTGTTTGTGTAAATCTCTCTTGTATTCAAATGTGCCTTTTTCATATATCTCTGCCCCAGAATCCAACCCTTATTTCTTACAAAGAGGACCTACTTATATTATCATGGCTGACGTGGTAATCGTTGGATCAGAACCAGGTGGTCACATCTCCTGAATTGGAATTTCGCATCATTGTCTATTCATACAATTAATACGTTGAAAAAGGGTCAACCACCCTATGCAATAGGCTAACATACCGACATACTTTAGTACAAATGTTACATCAATCACTTCTAAGAGATCTTCGGATCTCTTGCATGAGACAGCTTCAGTTCCAAGGGTGTTGATGTCTTTGAGAGCCTCGGAGAGCTTTATAGGGCCTCGGCCCAAGCTACTGTACTTCGTCCTTGAGGTAGTGCTTCAACAGGAGCCTCAGCTTTTGAGATAAGGACCTAGGTCTTGTTTGACCTCTTCGTTATTTGACCTTGTGGATCTTCTTTTGACCTTCAATAGCTTCTATCCACGTGGCATGTGGTCCACCACGTGGCACCTTTTCCTTGAGCCTCGGGGGGAGGCGTAACAAAAACAAACACTAAAGATAGGGCTGGGCTTAAAAACCACAACCCGAAAAATCGACCCGGCCCGAACCGAAACGTGTTGAGTTGGATCGGTTTAGGAATAAAATCGGGTCGGGTCGGGGTAAAATAATTTTAAAATAGTTGTGGATCGGGTCGGGTTTGGCCCAAAACCTACTCAACCCAATGAAACCTACTCTTCGATCTCTTTTTATCTTTCAGAATTCCACTAGCAGCCAGCCATATTCTTTTTTTCTCTCGACTGGAAATGGCTATAAATCGCAAATCAGCCCAGATTTCTCCACCATTGGAGGCCTACTTCACTGTTGAGGCCTTTAGCACCATCGTATGCTCTACTTCATTGTTGAGGATCTGAAGAACTCCTCATTGGAAGCCTTTCCATGCTATGTGGATTGCTGCAACTTAGGCCTATAAGCAAAAGCTTTTTCATCTCTTCTTCATCGAAATTACAATTTATGTTTTTATTCGCTACTTTACCGTATTGAAGGTACTCAAAAGCAAGCTATCCCATAGTTCCTGTCGTGAGAGTTGAAACTGGACTTTTTCCATGGTCTATTATCCTTGCTAATCCGAACTCCCCTAACCGTGCATTGTAATTCGCATCTAGCGTTATATTACTAGTCTTTTGTCTCTATGAATCACTTAGCTGGTCACATTCTTGATGGGTTGGATTGCGAGGCCATCGACAGTTGTTAATTAAAAAGGGACCCGACCTGAATCGGGTCGGGTTGGTTTTGGCTAGAAGACGGGTCGGGTCTGTTTGTAAAAAGTCCAAAATCAGAGTATATCGGGTCGGGTCGAGTCGATTTTGGGTCAAACATAGCCCGACCCGACCCATGACCACCCCTAACTAAAGATATGAAATTCTACAGCATGAATAAAATTCTGTCAGGTGAAATCATTTAATTGTTTAGATAGTAATGCTTATAGAAATTTCAAGATAATAATCATCCATTTGCATAAAAGATAAAACTGGTGCTTTATTGTTAATTATAGCAAAATTATCCAGCTTTTCAATCCACCAAAACAATGAGTGGATTTGTGGCACCTCATAATAAATACAAAAACTGTCTTTTCACGAAAAATCGCAACAATTTACATTTTTTTCTTCATCATGATCAATCCTAGTTCATTTAATGAATAAAGAAAAAGAAACTCCACCCTTCTCTATTTTGGGATCTATCATATTGAGGAGAGTGTTAATATTCTCTACTGTTACGGGTCCTTCTCCGAAGAAACTACCACATTATCTGTGAGTAAATTAAGATAGGAGATCTAAGTGGAAGCTCGTTTATATAGGTGTAAATCTAAAAGACCGAGGTTCGAATGAGCACTAGAATTGATGATGATTTCCCTGGTTCTTAGAAAGGGAATTCTTATGAACTTTGCAGCTGACAAGAAACCTAATGAGTCCAATCCTTTCATGTTAATGTAAGTGTTATGTTCAAGGTCCAATTGACTTTGGACATAAACACTTTTAATATATAATTGATACATTTTTATGACATATATATTATTTAATTAATATTAAATTAAATAATAGAATTCGTAAATTCAAATCTTAATAATATGTTAATCACAATGAGTTGTGATTGTGATATATACAAATTACATATAACTGAATCTTAAATAATCTATAATCGTAAGTAATAAAGAGATATAAATTTCATTATTACGGATAGACCATAACGTGTGACATTTCTTACTTGTGAAGTAAGTAGCTGATCTCACAAGCTAAAATATGGTGACACTTTAATGAACACATAAATGTTTTGTTATAGAACAAAACATTTAAGATCGTTAGAGAGATTACACATGAATAACTATCTGAGTGTTAGTGATTAATTCCTAACCTTCAGTAATGAAACTGGTCATTCGATTTTAGGTCATCATAGTGCCTTATATGAGGACAGTCACACTTTAGCGATGTTACTCTATCAAAGGTCGCTTATACAGTATCGCTTACTCTAGTGACGAATCAATAGATGATTCGTCACTCTTAAATAGTAAGAAATTACAATCTACATTTTCATTCGGTTAAGCTGATATCCTTGGTCAAGGTGTACTCATAAGTCAAAAAAGAATTTTCGGCTTACATTGACTTAATAGTGGGATGAAAGATATAATTGATAATTGAGATTGACGTGTATCTATATCTCGTAATTGATTGATTATATTGATGAAATGATTATAGTTTTACGGTAAACGACATGACATTTTTCGTCACATGTATTGTCCAACATATTGTTAGATTTCAATCTGGGATGAGAATGTGAATTAATGATAAATTAAAATAAGGTATTTTAATTTATCGATTTTGATTAGATCGAAATAATAATTCACATCGTTAGGCACCGTGATCAGGAACCTAATGGGTTACACACAAAATGAGACTAGAAGAATGAGATTTACCAATTAATTAATTAACAAGTGTTAGATAATTAATTAATTGAGTTGCTTGTTAACATGCCTAAATTAGTTAATTGGATTAATTAATTCATGGACTAAATTTAATTAATTAGATTAATTAAATATTGGATCGGGGTTAAGTTTAAGAGACGGGCCAAGCCTACTTGGACTTATGTTAATAAAATGTTAAAATTTCAGAAAAATAGAAGACGATTCATATTTTTGTTAGCACAAAAAAAGAGAAATCATAATTCTCTCATTCTTGTTCTCGGTGTGGATTTCAATTGGAGTCTAGGCAATTGGACAGTCATGAATTGCATATCGTGATTTTTTTTGTTCAAGACAAGCAAATGAGTATGCAGAATTCAACAAATGTATTTTTCTATCACGATTTCTATCTAAATACTTTTATCATATATGATTATAACTCAAACACTGTAGTATCTATCTTTTTAAAATCACACCTATAATCGAGCAATTTTTAGTTTAGGAAATCGCATTTGAATTTAGAATTAAAAAGTAACAAAATGCTAACTTCCATTCCAAATTCAACTTGATTCTGATTTTTTTTTTTTTTCATGCAGTTGTCACCTACCTTTTTAGCCTCATTTTCTTATTAATACAAATCAAGAATACCATCAATATTAATGTTAGAATTTGGTTCACCCAAATTCTTTGTTGAAAATAATTGGGAGTTCTAATTAAAGTGCAATTCTATTTGAAATGATACTATGAAATTTTATTTATGTTTACTTGGCAAATTCTAGTTGAAGTTTTACTTGGAAACCCAATTGGAAGTTAAAATTTGTGTTGGACCTGAAAAAGACTTTGGGATGAAGAAAATTAAGTTTTTGAAGTAAAGGACTCGAGAGTAGGCGCTGAGGTACTAAGGAGATTTTGGCCTACACTACGCCGAAGCACCACTTGTTCTGTTTTCGCCCTGCGAGATTTTTCATCATCTACTTCCTTTTTGTATAGTACTTCGACTTTACTATTAGGATTTGAACGTGTCCTATTTGTTCGTATATATAGTTGACTCTTCATTAAAATTTAGGGCTTGTTTGGGCCTCATCTTTGTCAAAAAAATGTGTTTTTGAATAATGTATTGGTGGGAAATGTGTGGTTACAAAATAAAGAAAAGTTTTGGGTTTTAGTATAATAAAATTTTATTGAAGAATGTGTGGTTGAAATATGTCAAAACAATGTTCAAGAATGCATTTTTTTTTCAAAAAAAAATGGGGCTCAAATAAGGGCTTAGTAAGAAGTTAGAAACATTGTAAATACAAAATCTTTGTATTCTTTCTTCACATTATAATAAAATCTCTATTCTTTAGAAATTATTTTGTTCTTGTGATCAATTATTTCATATTGTAATTATAATCTCTTATTTTCTCCAACAATTTTGTATTGGATTAATATCGGTATCATCTACTTTTCTTCAACAGACATGTAGAAGAACTTTTGGTGTTGAAATTCTTGGGAAGATTAAGGTTTTGATCAATGTAATAGCTCAATTGATCTTTCATGATGGTAACAATGAATTATGATATTTTGCTATTAGATCACAATAATTCTCTTTGTGACAAGTAAAGATGCGAGCATTATTTGCTCAGATGAATTCGAGCGACGCATTGTTGGTATTTGATCAAATGTCCACAGATGAACTCTGGAGGAGAAACAACGGAAGGATCGAAAGTCTCTGTCTCAAATACATGTTCATCTTTCAGATAATATTTTTCAGGACATTTTGAAAGAGAAGTCAACCATTGTATTATGGTTAAAATTGGAATAATTTTACATGGCGAAGAGTCTTACTAGCAAATTGCATCTGAAGCAACGTTTATATTCTCATCGTATGACAGAAGGTACGTCTTTTGAGGATTACCTAACTGATATTAAGGAGATCATCACTGATTTTGAGACATTGGAGGTCGAATATGATGAAGAAGATTTGTGAGTTCATTGTCCACTTCATACATATCTTTCAGAGACATGATTTTATATAGTCGTGATACTATCACCATCAAAGAAGTCTGTGATGCTTTGTATTCAAATGAAAAGATGAAATATCTTGTTGCATCTGAGGGTCATAAAGATGCCCTCATTGTCAATGGTGGTTGTTCAACGGCAAGTCAAAATCTAACTTCTTATTGTAAGAAAAAAGGGGCTCCCTAAACAATTGTTATAAGTTGTAGAATAAATCTAAATTGACTATAAATTAACAATTAGAAACTTCGAGGGAAGCAACTATTGAAAGAATTCTAACAGTGATGGAGTGATTTTACTTATGTTTGACCAGAACTCCAAAGCCGACTAGGTTTGAATTTTTTATACAATTTGCACTTTTCATATGACTCATAATCGGGATTTATTTTCGACATATGAGGAAGTTACAAAAAATGTTTTGATGATCTATAATAATACACTTTGTCGATAGCTGGTATTGATCGGGTCAAAATAAAGATATTTGATGGGATGATTAGAACATTTGATGCAATCAGACACGTTCCAGATCTTAAAAAAAATATTATCTCCTTAAATACATTTAATTCAAAAGGGTACATGCATACAGTTGAAGGTAGAATCCCAAAGGTTAGTAAATGTGCCCGTGTTTCATTAAAGGAACATAGAAAATCTCATTTATATATCTTGCAGTGTTATATAGAATCTTTGAGCAATCATCATATTTTAAGAATTTAGAGTTGGATTTTGTACCATTGTAGTCTAATTTGGGGTCTTCTTTAAAAAATACATCTCAATTGAATTTATAATTTATGGGTAAACCCGTCTTGTCACCATCATCGCACGGTATCATTGAATTCAATTGCTAGTAACATATCCATTTTTGACCATAAGGTTCCATATAGAAATAACTTTGCTGATTTAGTTGATGGTTTGAATGCCGTTAAGGCTGTTGATTTTAGCCAAAATCTTTTTTTTTTTTTTGTTTTCATGTATTCAATTGTGATTCTGTTATAAGGTTTGTTTCAGCATTGTTTGATGGTTATTGGATCACTTTTGCACCCAGTTAGAATAACACATGTGGAGAATTAATATTTTCAGTTGATTTTTTTTTTTTTTTTATGGAGAATTTTGTTCATGTTTTTCATTGAAAATATCAAGTTTATTTCTTGCAATAGAATTTGTCTTTATGTGGATTATTTTTCTTTAAAATTTTGTTCATTGTAGTGAAATTCAGGTCAAGGTGAATATTGTGAGATTGTTGAAGATAATTGGGAGTTCTTATTAAAGTACACATTACGAAGAATTCTATTTGGAATGATATTATGAAATTTTATTCAAGTTTAGTTGATAAATTCTAGTTGAAGTTCTACTTAGAAGCCTATTTGGGAGTTGAAATTTGTGTTGGACTTGAAAAAGGTTTTGGGATGAAGAAAATCAAGTTTTTGAAATAAAGGATCCAGGAGTAGGCGCCATGGAGATTTCGACCTGGTGGCACCAACTACCAAGGCACCACCTATTCTGTTTTCGCCATGCGCAATTTTTCCTTATCTACTCCGGTTTTGCATTCTACTTCAACTATAACTCCGCTATTAGGATTTAGACGTCCCTTATTTGTTCTCTATATATATTTGACTCTTCATTATTATTTAGTAAGAAATTAGAAACATTGCAAATACAAAATCTCTGTATTCTTTTCCCATATTATAATAAAATTTTCATTCTTTGTAAATTATTTTTTTCTTATGTTCTTATAATCAATTACTTTATATTGTGATTATTCTTTGGCGCATATGGATTTGGATGATGATTTGTTGGAATTTGACAAGATACCCACAACTTGGACAATAGAGGAGAAGCAACGGAAAGATCGCAAGGCACTTTCGCATAATCATCTTCATCTATCTAACAACATTATTCAGGACGTTTTGAAGAAGAAGACATCAACTGCATTGTGGTTGAAACTGGTGAAATTGTGCATGACCAAAGGTTTGACCAGCAAATTGCATTTGAAGCTGACGCGAACCCCGGGAATGGGATTGGCATGGAAATTGCGGAATAAATTGAAAATGTCGGGAAAGCCCAAATTCAGGTTGTAGACGGTAGAATCTCGACCTGCAAATTATTGAACTAAGCAACCAAACAAAAACGAAGTTTGAATGACATCTTGATTACAAAAACCAACGAACTTCGATTTGCGAATGCCACAAATGGTGCACAATCATTTGATAAGTTCTAATGGTTGAACGCCATANAGACAGTAGAATCTCGACCCACAAATTATTGAACCAAACAAAACCAAAGTTTGAATGACATCTTGATTACAAAAACCAACGAACTTCGATTTGCGAATGCCACAAATGGTGCACAATCATTTGATAAGTTCTAATGGTTGAACGCCATAAATATAACAATGTTTGATAAGTTCGGTACATATTCAATCATGAACAAAAAGAGAAATCTCATTTAATTTATAATGTCCAAAAGGTTTATGTTACAATGAAATAAAATTTCTTATTTATAATAAACCTAGGAAATATGGAAAAACGTAAATATCACTTAAAAACTACAAGAATCTTACATAAACTAAAATTCTAACAAAATAAGGAAATTCGCGAAAAATTAAAATTTTCGCCAAATTGTTCTCGGTATGTTTCTGTGCGATCGCAAGCCCAAAAGAATCATGAGCCGGCGTAGCCTTGTGCAGAATTTCGTTCCATTTCCAGAATGTTCTCATGGGCAAAAATTCGACAACTGAGCTGAAATTTATGCCCATTTTCATCCACGATGCTCGTTTTCTTTCCAAATATCTTCCAAACATTGAATCCAACTTGTTTAGGCTCCCGAGCCCTTCATGAAATTTGAACATAGGCTTGTCAACTTCTTCAATTTAGACTCCAAAACTCGACCAAGTGATTGCCTATCTCGGATCATATCATCCCTTCTTTCTTCGAAAGGATTTGTCCTCGAATCCGTGCCTTGTGATCGCGTATGGGATAACCAGCCCGCTACACAACTCATCACTGCACCACCTGGATCAAATGGAAAAATTTTCCTTCCATGGCATAGGATTAATACACAGTACCCATCCATTCTGTTGGTATGAATGTATTGCAGTACAAACACAATTACTCATAAATGTTGTATGAACTCCCATGTACAACGATCCACCCGAAAGAAAGAATTAAGCAAAACACAGTTGAATTTGTTAGCTTCCCCTCAATGAGATATGTGTCGTCGTACTCCTAGTGCATCGTCTCCACCATATCATGCTTAATAATAGAACTCTGCTCTTCATTCCCCACAATATTTTCAACAATTTGCTCAACACATTCTTCTATTAATTTCTCACTCTCTTCATGCTTAACAATGGAACTCTGCTATTCATTCTCTACAATATTTTCAACAATTTGCTTAGCACATTCTTCTATTATCTTTTCACTCTCTTACTGAACCATCTCTACAATTTTTATACCGGCCTACTCATGATCCTCCTCTTTAATTGGTTCACTCTCCCCAATATCAGTTGTATTTTTCAATCAACCATCCTCCATCTCAACTTCCCTATTTCTGGACTCCTCCTGCAATCCAACTCCGGTGTTCTCCTTAGGTGTGGTCATCTCACTCTTTTGCTTTTTCCGTTCTGCCTCACCTCTCACCTTCCATCGGTCTGCAAAAGATTGTTCGAGTGTCAACCCAACCAAAATGATTTTTACCCCATCCTGAAGAAACCTATACATGTTCCTCTCCATATCATAAATAGTCTTCCTCCCATACCTCCAATGTCTCCCAAACAAGATATGAAGAGCTTTTAATGGAACTACATCACACCAAACTCCATCACTATATCTTCAAATGGTGACATTCAATAAAACCCGC
>CAIGRO010139962.1:0-10632 GCA_903798355.1 Fraxinus baroniana | reverse complement strand
AACATATTTGTCCTATTGCAGGAACCAGATGCAGACATCAACAGTCTTATGAAAACTGAAAGTGAAACAAATTTGTTATTTTATCTGAAAGTGACACAAAAGCGGAAAACCCTTTTGAATGCCATTTTGAAATTATCTTTGCATTCAACTTTTCAGAGACAATCATTGAAAACCAACCTTTAATTGCAATGAATGAAACAAGTCCTTTCGCTAACAAAATTACTGTGAGCAATCCAGCTAACTCAGAAGAAAACGTAGACAATAAAGCCACAAAAAGCAAAGAAAAGACACAAAACTCAACTACTGAAGCGTTCGGAAATACCCAGAAAGTAACTACAACAAATCTAAAAAGGCCTCTCTTTCGATCAGATGATACTGTTCAAAATGATACTGTTCAAATAGATTCGAAGCCACAAAAGAAGGCGCACAATGGTTCTCAAATCAGTGATACAACAATCTCCCCATGCACAAAGACAAGATGAATGAAGTTTACTTTTCTTTTGTAGCAATAGGCAGTAAAGACGACCTCACATGATATGTCTGTGTGCAGAACTCCCATACAGAAGTTTTCAATTTAAAAATAAGTTATTACTTTTGAGACTAATAGGTGAAAAGGTTGTTTTGGGGTTTTGTTTTTTGCAAAGGTGAAAATTATAAGGAACGTTGTCATCTGCTGTTGTATCCTTTTTGTATACGTTGTCTATGGTGTTGTTAAAAGGTAAGATTAAAATTTATTTTCTTGCTTGATACTATGTAGGCTTAAAATTTTATACACGAGATGATAAAAAGATACAGAGAGCAGTGAAAGAAAAGTGGAGAGAAATCTAGAGAAGAAGAAAGAAAAAGAAAGGTTTAGAGACAATGTTGGAATTCTTGGTTCGAAGAACAGTGAAACAAATCGGATAAAAAACATAACATTCATATATGATATATACACTCTGTTGGTTTTTTAGACCACAACAGAGGTGAAGAACAAGAGCTTTTAAAGACTACATTTTTGTTGTATATTCTTCATTCATACAATGGTTTTACATGACTACAATATATAGACAAGTTTGGGTAGATTTTACAAGATATTCTACCAACTAATCTATCAAATACCCATACTTCTACCATACTAGATAGCCATACTTTACTCATAGTAAGCTCAAACGTAGCCTAATTTTCATCATTACATACTTGGGCTGCAACCAAAATCTTGTAACTAAATATTCAACCAAAATACAATTAATACAATTAAAAAACGTGACAACAAAAATGTCACAACTCCAACATTCTTCCTTGACATTTTGTTGGAACCATAAAAAAAAAAAAAAAAATTCTTCTTCATGTTCTAGGTCATTTTTGTTTTGTGACTACAAACTTGAGATTCTTTGTTTTCCATTTGATCCCGCTCTCTTGGTTGCAATTCTATCGTAGTTGTCAACTCTTTTAGCCTAGGATCAACCACATACAAAAAAACTTTCAATTTGCATCTTTTCTTTTGATTTCTTGTTGATTTAATGAAGCTGCTGTCGAGATTTTTGAGGTTACTGCATTTACATTGAGCAAACCTAGTTGCACACACTTACCAGATTTAATACAAGTTTACCAGTTTTGACAATTTTTTCAATACTTACAGGTATTGCAGTGACCTTATCGGATTTGCAAAGAGCTTACCGGGTTTTACACAGCATACCTCGCACGCACTTACCGATTTTTCCAATGCTTACCGTATTTGGAAATTCATTACCGAATTAGACAAAGGCTTACCGATTTTTAGATAAAACACTGAACATACCGTGGAGCATAGCATGGAACGGAGCAAATGCTCCGTGGTGTTCGGAGCAAATCCTCCTCACACCACGGAGTAGTTACTCTGTTATGCGCGGAGAGTTTTTGTTTTGTTTTTTTTTAAACACGATTATTAAAAATATTTTTTTTCTATTTTCAATAAATAAACTCTTCGACACATACACGAAAATTATAATTTCCTTTCGGGGGTGTTGCCCCCGAGCCCCTCGAGGGGCGCCACTTGCCAATTTGGTAAAAAAATGTATAACTTACTTCAATTTACTTCATATACTTCGATTTTTTATTTTTATTATGATTTTCTTCACTTATCATATTTTTAGTAATTCCTGATTTTGTTAATATTGGATTTGTTTCCAATTTTTTCTGAGGTTACAAGATTTCATTATCAAAGTAAAAATATTAAAATTTTCTACATCAATTCAACTGTACTATCTTCAAGTATGATATTTTTATTATTCTTTTATAGATTTTGTAGAGTTGAGTTATTCTTTATGTTTTTTTCCTAAAGTTTCTATTATATTATTTATAACTACTATTGATAAATTGTGGACTCTAATTTGTTTTTATTGTTCTTTTGTATATAATATCCAATTGTATTTTCCGGCGGTTGTAATTGACTATAGTAGTACACCCTATCTTCAGTAAGTTCCTCCAATTGAACTATCCAGGTTTTGGTTTATAAATATAGGTAGTACATTTATTTTGGTTATTTATTTATAGTATCTTCTAAAATTTGTAATAAATTATTAGTTCTTATGCTTTCTTTGTGCATGCTACTTTTATTTTCTTTTCAAGTATATTTTAAGTCACTGTTCACAAATTTTGAAATTTTAAACTGTAGTTTTATTATATATTTATATATATATATATGTTTTAACATATATAAGATTATTTCTTTCTAAAACTTTTACTTCCTACAGCTACATTTGGGAGTTCAACTATTCTACAAAAATTGTTAATTTTGTGATGGATATTTTTGTGCCATTTGGTGATGAAGATCTTAATTTAACACCCTTTAAGCTCCCTCTCAAACTTGAGCTTGCTATAGCTACTTTATTAGGAAGGTTGACCATATTGTTGGTGAACATGTCACATGACTGATGTGCTATTGCGGGTATGGCATCATTTTCAATGCCTCTTTCCAGTGAGAAATAGTTTGGCATTGCAGCATTGCTTGAGTAATATTGATCAAATATGTGTTGTGGTGATTGGTTAATATTTTTTTAAAATAAACATGACTCAATCCATTTAGAATGCTAACGATACCAACAATATAACCAAACCCGTACATCGTACGGCCATGAACTAGTATATATATATATATATATATAAGTGGGCTGGGACGAATTTAGGTTAAACGGACTACTTAGTTTTGTAGTTGGGTCGATTTAGGATTATGCGATTTATCTAAAGAATGGATTTGAATGTTATCTAGATAAAAGGATTGGATTGGAATATTATCTATATAAAAGTATCAATGTTGAAGAACGACATATAACTAAATTTGAGTGGCCACTAACAATAAGATTCTTAATAAAAACAGAAATACCATATTTTTTTTCACTTTTTTTTGTCTTTTTTTTTCTTTTTTTTTTTATTAAGGAAGAAAAACTAAAAAAAATAAAAATTTGCTGCCACAACAAATTTTTTCTTTTTTGTTGTTCCACAATTTGGAGAAACTGATCGCCGATTCATAATGATGGACATGGTGGAGGCACGGGGGTTTACGAGAAGAGGATAGGAAAATTTCTAGATTATAATTGAAGTATTTCCCAAGCTTTTGGCTCTGATACCAAAATTTGATGCATGACAAAATAAAATAATTAATGGAGAATGAGAATTAAATCAATAGAGAAGATAAAGTTAGAGGTGGGAATGGCAGGAGAAGAACACAACGGAAGAAGAGAAACAAGAATAGGGAAAAAGGAAGAAACATTTGCCATAAACCACAATTATTTTTAATCAATCATTAATTATCTAAATTACAATGTCAAAAAAATATAAATAGTAAAACATAACTCTACTAGTATGGGCATGGTGACAACCCAATAATACAAGCCCAATAATAAAAAAACAAATAATGAAAAAAAAATCCCTAATAGAAAACAAGAATGCTATTCATCCCCAGTGGGGATGAATCCCCAGTCTATGTGGCTGCATGTGAGAGGTTAAATGATAGGTGAAATTAAAAGACTTATTTAATTTCACCTATCATTTAATGCCACATTAGCCGCCACATAGACCGGTGCTCAACCCCAGTGGGGATGATAAAACAAGAATGCTATTCATCCCCAGTGGGGATGAATCCCCAGTCTATGTGGCTGCATGTGAGTGGATAAATGATAGGTGAAATTAAATGACTTATTTAATTTCACCTATCATTTAATGCCACATTAGTCACCACATAGACCGGTGCTCAACCCCAGTGGGGATGAATAGCATTGCTCAATAGAAAATGATGTTTGCATCATATTCTGTAAGGAAATCTCACAACAAAAATATTAATTGAAGATAGAAATTGAAAGATTACTATAATCAAAACCTTGATCAAAGTAAAAACCTAAAACTAGCATCTTAAAACTGCCAAAATAATTAATGATTTTATATGGAGTTTACATCACCTCGCATAAATGAAAATACTTCATCCACACAAATTCTGGCCATTCTATCCGTAGCATTGTTGACCTCCAAATTGAGTCTCACCTAATCAGGATTCTCCTTCCTAAACTCACTAAATTTTAGGCTTCAAAGAAGAGCTAGGAGAGATCTCTTCTTTGTTCCCAACAATGCTTATTTATAGATTTCTCATGAGGCCATGAAGTAATTAAATCCTTTTCGTTAGTGACGCATGGCAGCAATTGATTGGTGAGCTTTAACTGAAACTACAACCTTTTCACGTTTTATTCACCGTGCTATGTGTTATTCGTTCATTGGTTGTGAAGTCATGTTTAACAGGCCTTACATTCTTATTGACGTGTGCTTCAATAATGGGGTTTGATGATGTAAAATATGTGGGAATTAAATAAGAGTATGTTTACTTAGCAATTTTATCTTCACGCACCTCATATGCTCCTTGACCCTAGTTTGAGTTCTCACGTGATCTGATGGTTTTTAACCAAAAATGGAGCTCATTGATAGTGACATAGGTTCGCATAATAATGGTCGATGCTCTTGCCACTAGTCACCGTACATTTTATTGATAAAAAAAAAAAAGGCCAAGTCTAATCATTTGTGTTAGGTTCAGGACTTAAGTTCAGGTTCTATGTTGTACGATCCCAAAACTGATTTTTGATTTTCTGATTTCATTTTGATGTTATAGGCCTTGATAAATTTTTAAAAAAATAAGGGTAATGGCGTGTTTAAATTAATCTGAGCAAAAATGAAGTTGAGATTTTCATCTTGCTTTGACAACGAAGGCAAATATTGCTAATAGTCCCAGAAGTTCAAGCTTAACGATTTATGTTATTTAGTGAACTTGTGGAGTCAATAGGGTCTTAAACGTTGCCATTCTTGAAGTAATTCCACTCACCAATGGTGGCTGACGTGTGGTACGGTGACAGAACATTTCATGATTGCACTCGTCATTGCAGATATCAATGAGAATGTTATGTGTTTCGGGGCGCATATACCATATTTTATGTAATGCACATGACACACATGCCTGATCTGTCATCCATCCATTTGAATTATTTTGGGCATTTTTTAATTTTTATTCTTTGTGTTCAATGGTTATGGTTGGTCTGTAACTAGACGGCTAGAATCAATCTTGTCTTGCAGAAGTCATAAATATGCTATTTCTTGTATTATTACAGTTTCTTACTCATTGCAATTCTTTAATTCTTATTTTCCTTCCCTTTGTTTATGTATCTCATCGCACATTGTGTAGTAGACATTAGGGGTTTCTTTAGCGATCCCTCTCACTGCTATTCCTCCTAAAATCTTTCAAATCTTTTTCTAGATGCATGCTGTGCACGTGTTTTCTTCTTTCTTTCAGCGTTTGTTGCATTTTTGATGATTTTTTTACCTGAAAATACTAACGAAATCAATTTCATATAATGTCTTCCCATAACAAGTAGCGTCGAAGCTTCTAGTCATAGGTCCAATTATTTGCCTACAATGCGGCAAATTTGGTGGATAAATTTTCAATATTTAGCTGTCAAGCAGGGCTACATATTCTCAAGAGATTTGTTGGAATTGTAACATTTTGTTGTCACATCATTATTTTTAAATTGTAATTTAGTTACAATATTTAGTTCAAATGTCTAACTAGATGTGATGTAAAGTTAGACTTAGATTATGTATTTTACAAGCAAGTATGGGTCTTGTAAGAGTTGATAGAATAGTTGGTAGAAATATCTTGTAACATCTATCAAGGTTTGGCTATATATAGAGCCAAGTTGTAAGAAGAAATTTGGAGAAGAAAATGTAGTCTTTAAATGTTATCTTCTCATCTGTGTACGTATATTTTCTTTTTTTTTTTTGTCTCAAATATGGTAATGGAGGGTGAATCCGGTTAGTTTATATCTGGTTTTTCACTCCACTTAGACCAAAAATTCCAACATGTTTTGAGAGCTTTTTAAGAGCTTTTGAATCTTAAAATTCCAACAGTGGTATCAAAGTTTCAATGATCGTAGAAGGGACCTGGAGCCGAAAAAAAGGAAGAAGAAGCTGTCAAAATGCTGAAGAAAAAACAGAGAAAATCTGGTGGAAAAATAATGCTGAAAATGGGTTAAAATCTGGTATGATTGCAAGGATTCAGAGCTGACAAACTAATCTTTAAATATTAGAGCTAAAAAACTGAACCTTACTAACAAAAATGGAAGAAAACAACTAAAGGAAGGAGCTGAATAAATCTGAAAAGAGGAAAGAAAAACAGAGTATTTTCTTTCTCTATCAAAATTGGTAAGCATGAAGCAAAACCGGTAAGAAAATTGCAAATACGGTTAGTGTAGTGCAAATCCGGTAAGTTTAATGTTTTCATTTCAAACCAGTAAGCTTTAATTGAATCCGGTAAGAGGTAAGCAAAACCGGTAAGCTCTTTGTGAATTTGGTAGGCAAAGGTTGAAAGCCGGTAAGCATAGAGTAAATCCAGTAAGTTCACTGCAATACTGGTAAGTTCTTGGGAAATTGTCAAAACCGGTAAGGCAGTATTAAATCCGATAAGTTGTGTGCAATACCGGTAAGCTCAGTGTAAAACTGGTAATTCCAAAGCTTCAATAGCAGTTCATCTTCTCAACAAAAAAATCAAATCTAAAGATGAAAATGGAAAGTTTCAAAAATCTGAAGATGCAAAATAAGAATTTCTTTGTATGTGGTTGATTCCAAAGCTAAAAAAGGTTGACAACTATGGTGAAAAGTAGCAATCAAGAGTGCTTGGATGAAATGGAAAACAAGAAATCTCAAGGCTTGCAATCATGGATGAAACATGAAGAAGAAATGATTTGAAGGTTCCAACAAAAATGTCACGGGGGAGTGTTGGAATTGTGACATTTTGTTGTCACATTATTATTTTTGAATTGTAATTTAGTTATAATATTTAGTTCTATTTAGTTCAAATGTCTAACTAGATGTGATGTAAAGTTAGACTTAGATTACGTATTTTCAAGCAAGTATGGGTTGTGTAAGAGTTGATAGAATAGTCGGTAGAAATATCTTGTAACATCTATCAAGGTTTGGCTATATATAGAGTCAAGAGACTGAATTACCCAAATAGGTATTGAACTTTAAGCCATGCTTCCAAATGGTCACTGAACTTTAAAAATCACCCAAGTGATCACTGAACTTTGCAAAATGTTTTCACGAGGTCACTGAACTTTAAAAATCACCCCATTCATTATTAAATTTTGCAAAAGGTTTCAACGGGATCACTAAACTTTGCGAAAGTTTCCTAGGAGATCACTGAATTAGTGACCCCTAGGAAATGTTTTGCAAAATTTAATGATGAATAAGGTGATTTTTAAAGTTCAATGACCTCGTAGAAATATTTTGCAAAGTTCAGTGATGATTTGAGTGATTTTGAAAGTTCAATAACCACTTAGAAACATGGCATAAAGTTCAGTGACTATTGGGCAATTCACTCGAAGAAATATGAAGAAGAAGTTGAAGAAATGTAGTCTTTAAATGTTCTCTTCTCATCCATGTACATATATTTTTTGTTTTTTTTTTTTGGACTCAAATATGGTAATGGAGGGTGAATCCGGTTAGTTTATATCCGGTTTTTCACTCCTCTTAGAACCAAGAATTCCAACATGTTTTGAGAGCTTTTTAAGAACTTTTGAATCTTAAAATTCCAACAAGATTACAGAATACAGTTTGGCCATGGGAAGCACCAAAAATTAAACCAGTTCAATGGAGGCCTCCTTTCTGTGGGTAGGTAAAAGTGAATGCAAATGGAGTGGCATGTTGAAGCCCAGAGTCAGCGAAGAAATTAGGGTGTATTCCGAAATTTTAGGGGCTTTATGCAAGGGTGCTTTGCCATTCCATTTGGCTTCAAATGAGCTTTTCAGGTGGAGATTATGACAGTTACTGAGGTAGTCAGAAGGGCATGGGTTTTGGGATAGCACACTGTGGTTGGAAAGTGACTTGACACATGTTGTGGGCCATTTGATAGAGGCTTCATGGGACTTGAAATATAAGTGGTCTAAACTTCTACGCATGATTCTAGTTGTGAACTTCAGAGTTTTGCACATTATTCGAGAATGGAACTTGGTTGTTGATTCGTCAGCCACATGTGCTTGTCCATCTGAGCGTTGACGTGGTGGCCTACTTGCTCCTCTTTAACTCTAGTTTGGTTAACTAAGATATTTTGATTTGTAGTTACTACAGATTTAGCTTGGACATTTTATAAGCCTTTGGCTTGTATTATGTGTGGATTGTTGTTTACTATTTTGATTATTTTTAATAAATTATGCTACCAACTTACTTGGGATGTCTCGTTGGACCTACTAATTTTGTCTACTACATATAAAAGGCCATGCTCCTAACATTCTCTTAAGACAACTAAAACATAGATCTACGAGGCATGCATTTAAATTTATTTTAACATATACTTAACACATTTAAGCACAACAAGAAGAAGACCAGCCAAGAAAAAGAGAACTCATAAAGTCAAAATCACACGCTATAAAATATATACAGTGCATAGTGCACACAAAACCAGATGACGAGTTTAAATTTTGATGGCAAAATTGTATCAATGCCAGGAAACCAAATTTTCCTTGTCCAGTAATGGTCATTAATACAAATATTTAATCAAAATATCATTTCTGACCAGATAAGATTTCTCTAACAATAGAAAATTTGCATTTCGGTAAAATGTTGAATCCTGAAAATCCCTTTTCAAATTGCCAAACCGGTCCTTTTGCACATGGGACAGATATTTTTCTGCATGAGCCACTTCCTGATGCAATCATGATGAAATTTGTGTTCACAGTCAAGTTCCCCAATATTCTGACCCTCAATGTATTCATCCTGTATTAAAAAAAAAAAATGAAGTTTAAATTATATATACAAGCAAGATAATAAAATTCTAACCTTAAGATCTAAGGCTGCCGTATATTATACAACCCTTACCAAACATATTCCACAGAGGTCTTCCTCTTCTGGAGAAGATGATGGGAAAGTAATGTGACGGTACCATTTCATGTGCCAGAAAATGTCCTCCTCCCTCAATCCATTGCTGACATTTCCAATTCTCTGTTTGAGGGAAATTTATTGTGTTCATGTAGTAGAAACATAGTTAAAGAGGAATGTTTAATTATAACAATTGAAAACAAACTAAAAGCATTTTTCATTGTGTTTAGAAGTAATTTCAACTTTTCGATATAGTATTTTTTTCATTCGATTTTAATAGTTACACTTTTTTAATAAAAAACATTTATTAATTTTAAAAACCAGTTTACATTTTAGAAAAGAGACTTCTAAGAACGACACAACATGCTTCAGTTCTGTAAGTGGACGAGTACCTCATAAGACATATCATCTACGTCAAGCTCCATATCTTCGTCCATGTCAGAATCTTCTTCCTCGTTATGATCTTCGTCAAGTGTTGAATTATCAACATTTACATGCACAACCTCATCTCTTGCTTCTTCCTCCTGAAAATTTAATTTGGGGTCACAAATTCAGGAAAGCTAACATCATTATTGATATATCAGATTTGACAAAAACCAGACACCTCTGAAGGTTGCTCAGTCGCATCAAGATCCATATCTATATCAGCAAGCATATCATCTTCATGGATATAATCCTCCTGAACCAATGAACATTCATCTGTCTTATATGGAAATAGAAAGGATGTATGCAGCAGATATAATATTATGAGGATGTATGTATACGATATGAGTGATATTTTTATTTTAAAATTCTTATTAATGATTTTTCATAAAATATGTATCTTGATCCCTTGTATTTTAAAGATATAGACACGCTTGAGATGGTATTTTGTACAGCATTTCTTTTTCTGTCAGTTGGCACAATGCTTTAGAAGTGTTGATGGTTAGATATTTAACTAGATGAAGAAATTTTGGCCGTATCTGGGGCAAACTTCAATGTGAATAATGCAAAAGGGAGAAGAATATTGTCTCTTTCTATTAGAGACTAAATAATCAATCCAATGAACATGTAAATGAAGAGATGCCAAGTGATAGATATGCCAGCTATTCCAGCATTTCTGAATAAATAGCATGACCTCAACCCTGAATGAATTCTCCTCATTATATACTACGACTTTGAACTTCACTGCATCCAATTAACATGTGCTGGCATAGTGATGAGGACAAATTCAGCAAGCTAAACACTGATGCAGGGGCGGACACAAGGGGGGTCCTAGGGGGGCAC
>CAIGRO010139908.1:0-10341 GCA_903798355.1 Fraxinus baroniana | reverse complement strand
AAGGTTAGTTTGGAAAACCTCCCGAGTTGATGAGGAAGCTGGTCGGTTTAGGTTTAGGTAAAGTGGTTAGATAAAATTTGTATATATCCACAGTAGAACTTTATATTAATTTTAGTTATGATTTTTCTTAAATTTAAATTATATGCATCATATGATTGTTTGCGATAAGTTGAATTTAAATTTTTTTATTAAGAGTCCTAATATAATTTTTATTAAGTAA
This sequence comes from Fraxinus baroniana, assembly GCA_903798355.1. NCBI lineage: Eukaryota > Viridiplantae > Streptophyta > Magnoliopsida > Lamiales > Oleaceae > Fraxinus > Fraxinus baroniana. Next base: position 10,121 of record CAIGRO010139908.1, on the reverse strand, counting down.
TTATCTTAATCACAACTATTTAAACACCCTAACCTACACGCTGATTTACAGAAAAAAAAAAAGGCGGGGGGTAGGGAAGAGAAATGAGCAGAGAGAGAAAAACGGAGGGAGACTAAGGATCTGTTTAATTGCAAAGGTGGAATTTGGGTGAAAATAAAATTAATTACAGGGACTTGAATTATCTAGAATTTGTTTTACTAAAAATTGTAATTAATTGTATCTGATTGATATAATTTTCTACTGGAAGATGTTGAAATGTTGGTGTCCGTTTGACTTCTTTTTTTATGAAAATTGTCCATTAGAGTGATAATTTTTTTTATCATTGTGTCTAGAATTTGTTCCAATTGTCAAAAAAAATTAAAAATCATTTGTTTGGCTTTATTTTGCATGAAAATAGTTAATAAAAGTGATTAAAAAAATTTACCATTGTATTTAGAATTTTTTTCAATTGCAAAAATATATATATATATATATACCTAGAAAGCCATTTCCCACCAAATTGGTGGGAATTCATTTTCATCAAAACNTTTATTTTGCATGAAAATAGTTAATAAAAGTGATTAAAAAAATTTACCATTGTATTTAGAATTTTTTTCAATTGCAAAAATATATATATATATATATACCTAGAAAGCCATTTCCCACCAAATTGGTGGGAATTCATTTTCATCAAAACCAAGGAAAGTGTCACCATGTGAGGCCAACCAAGAAAATCAATTCCAAGGAAAAAAAAACTGCCATCAAACAATGCTAAAGTGGACGTTGGAATTTATTTTTCAATTTTCATGGAAAATTTTGCACAATCAAACAGGACCTAAAAGAAATGAGGAAAACGGGGAAAACAATTTGGCGCATTCGAGACCGTTGGCAAGAATTTTCAATCATAAGTAACTCAAGAATACAAAAAATTTAACGAATAGGTATAGATTTCTCTAAATGTCAAGTGATTTTGTGTTTTCACTTTTGTGATTCAAATTAAAGAAAAATCTTGTGGGTAATACCATATGGTATTATTATGTAGATCTACATAGAAATCAGCCATAAGATTAAATACCTTAAGTGGGAATTGAGAATGAGTATGACCTAAGTAAGAATGAGACGGTCATGTTCTTTGAGAACTGAAGTAGGATAACAATAAAGGTGATGGAGATTTTATAAAAGGTAGAACTGAGCTATCGAATGGAGAAGTGGTGAATGATAGTAAGGATGAATATGATAACATGTCGGAATTGGAAGATGCTGGTGATAGTGAGAAAGTGGAGTATGCAGTAGGAGAGCTATTGATTACACGACGAGCTCTTAGTCCTCAAATGAAAGTGGATGACTTGGAGCAACAAAGGAAGAACACATTTCATACGAGATGTCAAGTCAACAACAAGGTATGTAGTATGATTACTGACGACGTAGTTGTACCAATGTGCCTAGCACTACACTTGCTGAGAAATTGGAATTAACTATGCTAAAACATCATAGGCCTTACAAATTGTAATGGCTGAATGAATATGGAGATGTTAACGTGAATATGCGAGTGTTGGTGAGTTTCTCAATTTGAAGGTATCAAGATGAAGTGGTGTGTGATGTAGTTCTTATGCATGCATGGTATATTTTATTAGGGAGGGTAGGACAATATGATAGAAATATGATGCATGATGGATACAAAAATAGGAACAACTTTACTAAAGATTAGAAGTTTATTACTCTTGTGCTGTTAACACTAGCATAAGTTTATGAAGATCAATTCAAATTGAAAAGTGAGGAAGAAAAAAGACTGAGCAAAAATGAGAATGGGATTGATCTTTTACAACAAGAAAGCAAGAGAAAAAAAAGTGAGGTGGCTAATTGTAAGGAAAAATAGTAGAACCACAAGAAGCTAAAGAAAAAAAAGTCTTATGAGAGGAGAGAAAAGTTGAAAGTCAGTTTCTTTGCAAAATGGAAGTGAGTCAAAGAGGGCAGTAATTGAGAACCGACCTTTGATCTTGTTAGTTTATAAGGCCACTCCTCAACTTTGAGGAATCTAAAACACTCATCCTTAGTTTGGTTACTTATTTGTTGTAGGAATTCGAAGACTTGTTTTCGGATAACATGCCTAGTAGGCTACCACTCAATCGAGGCAATGAGTATCAAATTGACTTTGTACCTGGAGCTGTCATTCCATACAAGCCGACTTATTGGAGTAATCCCAAGAAGACCAAAGAACTTCAAAGGAAAGTGAAAGAATAGATGAGTAAAGAGTATGTGAGGGAAAGTATGAGTCCATGTGATGTGTTAATGCCACTTGTGTCGAAGAAATATGGGACTTGGAAGATGTACGTACACTGTTGAGCGATCATCAATATCATGGTAAAATATCGTCAACATATACCTAGGTTAGATGATATATTAGATGAATTATATGGATCTTGCATGTTTAATAAAATATATCTTAAAAGTAGATATCATCAAATTAGGATGAGAGAGAGGGATGAGAGGAAAACTGGTTAAGTCTAAATATGGTTTATATGAGTGGTAAGTCATTCCATTTGGAGTTACTAATGCACCTAGCACGTTTATGATATTAATGAACCATGTCTTGCATACATATATAGGTAAATTCATAATAGTTTACTTCAATGATATCTATGTATATAATAAAGATTTAAATGATCATATAGGACATTTAAGATATGTGTTTGTGTTCTTAAGACGAGAACAACTTTATGCTAACTTTAAAAAGTGTATATTTTGTATGAAAAAATTTGTTTTTATTGGTTATGTTATTAGTATAAAGGGAATTGAAGTAGATGTGGAGAAAATCAAAGCTATCAATGAGTGGCCAACGCTTAAAAGCATAATTGAGGTGAGAGTTTTTCATAGTTTAGCTAGCTTTTATAGACATTTTGTTAAAAAATTTAGCATAGTTGTCACACCACTTATGAAGATTGTAAAGAAAAGTGTAGGATTTCATTGAGGCGTTGAACAAGAACATGTTTTTAATACTATTAAGGATGGGTTGTGTACTGCACCGGTGTTATCACTATCTAACTTTAATAATACTTTTGAGATTGAATGTGATGCCACAGGAATATGTATTGAAGCTGTCTTAATGTATGAATGAAGGCCAATACTTACTTTAGTGAAAAACTCAGTGGAACAGCTCTCAAATATCCTACATATAACAAGTAATTGTATGCAATTGTTCAGCTTTGGAGACATGGCAGTATTGCCTATAGCCAGAGGAGTTCATGATTCGCACCAATTATGAATCCTTGAAACATTTAAAGGGTCAAGGTAAACTAAACAAAAGGCATGCAAGGTGGATGGAGTTCATCGAGACATTTTCATATGTTATTCGGTACAATTAAGGTGAAAAAAATGTTATGACGGATGCATTGTCAATGAGGTATATACTTCTAACTTCTTCAGGTCTTAAATTGTTAGGATTTGAATATGTTATGGACATGAATACTAATGACCCGGACTTTTCTAATAAATATGAATCATGTGACAAAGGTGCTATAGATGGATTCTTTAAACATGATAGATATTTGTTTCAGGAGAATAAGTCATGTGTACCTAGGTGTTCAATGAGAGTATTCTTAGTACATGAAGCACATAGTGAAGGTTTAATGTTGTGTACCTAGGTGTTCAATGAGAGGGTTGTTAGTACGTGAAGCACATAGTGAATGTTTAATGAGGATTAAGAAAACTTTGGATATGTTAAATGAACAATTCTATTAGCCTAACATGAAGGTTGATGTTGATCAAGTTTAGAGTAAATGCATCACTTGTACAAATGTTAAGTCAAAGGTTTTACCCCAAAGTTTGTATACCCCATTACCCGTTCCTAGTAAGCCTTGGGTTGATATGTCCATGACTTTGTGTTTACCTAGGATTAAGAAAGGAAGAGATTCCATATTTGTGGTGGTAGTAGATAGATTTAGTAAGATGGTGCATTTCATTCCATATCATAAAACTGGTGATACCACCAATATTGCGGATTTATTTTTTTAAGAAAATAGTACGCTTACATAGGGTACCTAGGAGTATTGTATCAGATAGGGATGTTAAGTTCCTTAGTCATTTTTGAAAGGTTTCGTGAGGTAAGTTTGGAACTAAGCTATTATTCTCTACAACTTGTCACCCACAAACGGATGGACAAACTAAGGTTGTTAATAGGACTATAATACAATTATTGAACACTATAGTCAATAAGAACTTGAAGATTTAGGAGGATCGCTTGCCATTCATAGAATTTGCATATAACAAGGCCACACATTCTACTACTTCTTATACTCCATTTGAAATTATTTATGGTTTTAATCTACTAACATCTTTAAATTTAATTTTTTCACCTGTTGATGAGAGATATAGCTTAGATAGAAAGAAGAAGGCCGAGTTGGTAAGATCCCTCCATGAAAAGGTACAATGCCAGATTGAGAAAAAAAATTAGCATTATGTTTCTCGAGCAAACAAGGGACGAAAGCGCGTTACATTTGAACCAAGAGATTGGGTTTGGGTGCATATGAGAAATGAACGTTTTCTGGCTCAAATGATGTCAAAATTGCAATTGAGAGGTGATAGACCGTTCCAAGTGTTTGAAAAGATTAATGACAATACTTATAAGTTGGATCTTCTGTTACTTTCAATGTTTATGATCTTTCCTTGTTTGATGCAGGTAGAGATTTGAAGACGAATCATTTTGAAGATGATGAGAATGATGAGATTCATAGTACAGGAGTTAACGAGGGCAAAGATCCGTTGATCATGGTGGAAGGACCAATGACTAAGTCACGAATAAAGAATGTCAAAGAAGCCATGAAATTACTTGTTCAAGCTATGGTGGATGAAACATCGACCACAACAAGCAAAAGAACAAGTCTCATATTGGACATGAAGGACAGAACAAGATGGATCAACTTAGTTCAAGCAACGGAGAGAGAGCTAAAGTAAAGACCTATACGATCGCATAGGTAACCAAGCATGCAGTCTCATAGCCCCTTACCAAAACTCATTTGAAGGCTGATGAGGCCTATGCGATCGCAAGTTATTAGCCTATGCAGTAGCATAATTCAAAACTAGGATGTGATTTTTCAAATTTTGCCTAGGATTTTATTTTAGTTAAAAGTCTTGTATGGTATCTTTTTATATCGTTTAAGGCTTAATTTCATTTTTAATTAGGTTTTATGGTTTCATATAAATAGGACTCATTCCATTCATAGTAAAATACACAATTTGAAAAATATTATTGCGAGACATATTGCTTTCTTCTCGTTTTTCAACAAATTAATTATAAACTTATCAAGAATTAAATTCTCGTGACGTTCAACAATTCAAGTAAGGTTCATAAGTTTTGTGATCACGGGGTCAAGATATTATTGCAATTGTATTAATTCAATAATTTATTGTCAAGCTTTCCTTCAAACATTGATTATTAGCTTGCTTGAGTTTGATCTAATTTGTCATGAATTCTATAGCTACAATTTCTACATGGTTTCACGTCAGTTATGTTAATTCAAAACTACGGACAGAATTTTGACCTTTTAAAGATTCGTATTTAGCCAACATGTAGATCAACCTGGTTTCACTTATGAATTTAAGATTACTTAGTTAAGGTAAGATTCACCAATTATGTGCATGTTATGGTGAAGGGTTGGTGGAAAGATGTGGTTTTCTATAGAGAAAGCTCAAGGTTTTGTTGTGGAAGAACATATTAAATTCAGTAGGTTCCTCACTTTTTATCCATATATTTCGTGGGACTAACATGTAAAATTTCATTATCTCTTTTCTAGTTTTTCCCCTTTTAGGGTAGTCGGGGTTACTATTTAGCCATTGTCTCTCACGATTTAAGCTTAGGCCATTACATAGAGCTCAATTTTATTCTGGCACAAGGAGAGCCACGTCTATATAGTTTACCAATGCCAATTATTGAACAACTAAACTATACTTGCTCAATGTCAAGAAATTCTTGGGCCTTGTAAAGGTTTGGCAAATCTTTGTTTTTGAAGTCCAGCTTTTCAAATTTTGTTCTCAAAAGTAGATTCTGCCAAGACATGCCAAGCTCCTTAACCTTGGAATCGTTTAAGTTTCATTTATGGCTTTCATAGTTATTCGGAAGACACTATGGAGCAACTTAATGGATTTTGGTGCTAATCTTTCAATACCTTGGATGATCATTGGGGATTTCAATAATATACTTCGACACGATGAAAAAGTGTAATGGATTGGAGGTAACTCTGTATGAGATTATGGATGTAGCGGATTGTTGTTTGAATACGGGTCTTACGGACTTGAGATCCATGGACACTTCTATATTTTGTTGAAAAATTCGTTAGGGAACATACTTTTAGTTTGGGGCAAGCTTGATAGAGCTATGGTAAATGAACCTTGGTTACAAGCGAGTTTTCATGTTGTCTTTCCGATCACTCCTCTTGTATTACTACATTTTTCCAATAGGAAGGGTGCAAGAACACTCCCGTTTAAGTTCTTTAATATGTGGACAAATCACGAGGAGTTCTAGGACTTAGTCTATAACGATTGGAACTCGCTTGTTATTGGTACTAGGCGGTTTGTTTTGTGCAAAAAATATTGCACAGCTGGAGGGGGCACTTAGCAACATAATGACAATCATTTCACTCACATCTCTACCAGGTTAGAGAAGGCTACCTTGGATCTTAATGCTGCACAAATTACTGATCTAGACCAACCTAAGAATGTTTTGCTCCAAAATAATGCTAGTCGGTTTAGTAAGAAAGCTTATGCATTGCGTGAAGCAGAAATGAGTTTTTTCTATCAACAGGCGAAATGTTCATATCTCAAAGGCAGTGATAGATGCATGAAATTTTTTCATGCCGTTGTCAAAAGAAATGATATGAGAATCTTTACTGATGCGGTTTACATGAACGATAGAGCCATGACCACTACCCAAGGGGAAGTGGCCAAAGTATTCATTGATTACTATGACAAGCTTCTGGGCATGGATACTAATCATTGTCAGATTGATACTAGCATATTCAGCATTGGACCTTTATTTTCTTTGGACCAAGCAAACTCCCTTGCTAAGGATATTACTACAAATGAGATTAATGCTGCTTTATTCAACACTAGAGATGAAAAATCTCCGAGGCTAGATGGATTCACCTTTTGTTTCTTCAAGAAGGCATAAGATATTGTTGGGGATGGTTTTGTGGTGTCATTGGGAAATTCTTCGCAGCTAGCATTGGTGCGGAAATCTAGCCACACTCCGACAATTGGGAAAAATAGGACAATTACATGTTGCATTGTAACTTACAAGGTAATCACAAAGACTTTAGCTTCTTAATGATCAACTATCCTTAGATCTATTGTAAACCAGGCACAAGCTGCATTGACTGAGAGGAGGAGCATGACTGAGAACATTCATCTTGCACAAGAATTATTGAGGCAATATAATAGGAAACGTGTGTCGTCTAGATACCTTCTCAAGATTGATTTAAGCATATGACTAAGTGAATTAAGATTTCCTTAAAGCTATTCTTGAGGGAATTAGATTTACAATTAAGTTCATTGTTTGGATGATGGAATGTGTTACCACCCCCATCGTATCTACTCTCAATAAATGGCAACATGCATGGTTTTATCAAAGGTAGTTTTGCTTGGAATACCTATTTTCTCTTTGTTATTTACTTGGGATATCTCTCTAGATCTTTAATTGCGGCAACGGAGAATTTCGAGTTCAATTATCATCCTAAGTGCAAACGACTTAGGATTACACATCTTGCCTTTGCAGATGACTTGTTACTACTTGCTAGAAATTATATCATTTTAGTTCATATCCTGATGAATTGTTTATCAAAATTTGGGGACATATCAGGGCTGAGTATAAACATGTCCAAATCTAGTTTATACACGGAAGGTATCTTTGGTCCAGAGTTGGACAAAATTATGGAGGTAACAAACATTGCCAAATGTTCTATGCCTTTCCAATACTTGGGTATCCCACTTGTCTTAGAGAAATTGAAGGTTAACTATTTCAGCCTTTTTCTTGGACAAAGTTACTGTCTGTATTAGCGCATGGACATGTTCTTCCATATCACATGCTGGAAGAACCAAAATGATAAGGGTTATACTATAAGGGTAGAATGATTTTGGCTATCCATTTTCCCAATTCTAGCTTCAACCACGAATAGGATTATATGGCTATGTATAAGTTTCATGTGGAGTTCTAAGAAGTCAATGGTTGCCTGGAAAGATATTTGCTTGCCGAAGGATGAATAAGGTTTGGAACACAGCCGTACTTACCAAATCCCTATGTAATGTTCATGCAAAAAAGAATACATCATGGGTCCGTTGGATCAATCACATCTACTTAAGAGATGCATCCATTTGGGACAAATTACCCAAGAAGGAAGACTCCCCATTGATCGAGAGATTCTTTTATATTAGAGATTTCCTTACTTATGGGGTGTGGTTGACTCATAGGGTCATGCAAAAAACTGAAAATCGGACATAAGGAGAAAACATTTGTATTTCACATGCCACAACTACTTCAGGACGAATGGAACTAAGGTAGTTTGGGCAACATCCATTTGGAATGCATGTATCACCCTAAAACACTCTTTTATTCTTTGGTTATGAGCTAAGTCTAAGCTAAAAACCAAAGATAAATTGTAGCATATGGACATTGACATAAATCTACTCTGTGGCACTTTAACTGAATCATCACAACATTTTCTTTCGAGTGCACTATAAGCTCCAATGTATGGAGGCAAATCAAAGATTGGCTAGGTATCTAAAGATCTATGTCTACTATAGCCAGCACTTTGAAATGGATTAAGAAAGAAGCTTGACGCACCTCTTAACGCAGCAAAGCTAAGAAAACAGCTTTTACATTGTTTACAAACTATGGACAACACGTAACAAGATGAATTTTAAAGATTTTCGGCTGCAAGCGAACAACTTTGTTAGAAGGACTAAAACACATGTATACAAAGTAATGTTTACCTTGTAACCTCATGTTTTAATCCATTACATCTCCTTTTGTATACCCAAGTATTGACGGAGCACTAGTACATGGAATTCTGATCAATATAATTTACATTTACTGATTAAAAATAAAACTGCCAATGTACTTGCATTGGAAACCAAGATCCTTCGGATGATGTGCATCCCACATTTAATAAGGAAAGAAGGTTGATTAATTCAATTTGGAAAGTCATTATTTAGGTCACAACTATGGCATGAATCATATTACTTATTGATTTCTTTTGAAGTGTAATATAGTTGTGCTTCCTCTATACAAGTTTTTCTTTGTATATGATGTTTTATTTATTCTTTGCCAATGCAACACCTCTTTTCTAAATTGCAAGCGGTTCATGCCTAATCACTATTACAGAGAGCTGTACCAAAAATTGCAAAGTTTATATCAGGGGTCGAAGAGTGTGGAAGACTACCATAAGAAGATAGAATCTTTGATGATTAGGGCGAATGTAAAAGAGGATCAAGAAGCCACCATGGCTCGTTTCTTAAATGGGTTGAACAGAGACATTGCTAATATTGTGGAGTTGCAGCATTATGCGGAAATTGAAGACATGTTGCATGTGGTTATGAAGGTGGAGAAACAGTTGAAGAGGAATGGGACAGCTAGGCAACCATTGGATGCTTCTTGGTCTAATTCATCTTGGAAATCGAAGTAGGATAACAAAGGTGATGGAGCTGTTGTAAAAGGAAAGACTGAGCTACCAAAGGAAAAAGATGATGGAGCTAGCAGAACAACTCTTAAAACAGAGTCACGACCAGCTATAAATAGGGATATCAAGTGCTTCAGGTGCTTGGGAACTGGACACATCGTTTCTCAATGTCCAAATAAAATAATGATGATAGTACGCAATGGAGATGTGATGAGTGACAGTGAGGATGATTATGAAGGAATGTCGGCATTGGAGGAGATTAGTGAAGGAAATGACACTGAAATTGTTGTTGGTGGGTTACTGGTCACGAGGCGAGCTCTCAACACTCAAATCAAGACAAATGACTTGGAGCAACAAAGGGAAAAACATATTCCATACACGATGCCACGTTAACTACACGATATGTAGTATGATCATTGATGGAGGGGAGTTGTACTAATGTGGTAGCATAAGTCTTGTTGAAAAATTGGGATTAAC
>CAIGRO010139884.1:0-12081 GCA_903798355.1 Fraxinus baroniana | reverse complement strand
TCTAAATACTCATTAAGAGTATGTACCTCCTTGATGGGACCATATTTGCTAATTGCTATTTTTTTGTTTGGAGATTTCTATATTAGAATCGAATATCATCAAACTTCAAGTGTGGCATAAATTTATCAAATATAATATTAACTATTTGTCCTCCAAGACGTTAATTTGAGTTGAAGCATTTAAAACTGGTATGTGAGATATTGTTGATCTCTTTGGTCGTAAATGTATCTAAATAAATTATCTTTCGAACTTCTAGTTCAAATAATCTTGTGCAAGAACTTCAATAATGATTTATTTGTACATTATTCCCAACATTTTAATTTCCATCCCTATTGCTGAAAGAATTATCCAGTTAAATTGACAATCAGTAAATCGTTTTATAAATATTATCCTTTAGAGCTTGAGTTATTGTACAAAGATTCAAACTATTTATTTATTCTCAACATTCTTCACTTTTCATTTCAGTGCATTGTGGTGAATTAATTTTGCATGTACTGCACCATCAAAATGATTAGATGAAAAAATTAGGCTTTGATCATAAACCAATTATAACAAAGAAAACTATGATGTTGGCATGATGCGTAATAACTTTCCCTAAACAGAAATAGGAAGTACTTTGTATTTAATTAAATTAATTGGAGGCATTTAACAATTACTAGTATTAAATCATTTATCAACATCTCAAATAACACTTATCAAAATGTTGAAATTTAGGATCGCTAGCATAACAGACACACTGTCTTGATTGTATCATCTGAAAACTATGCCAATAATTTAAAATTTGAGAAGTAATTTCGCAAATTTCAAGTTGTGAACACCATTAAATCATTTAGTATATGTATCAAATATATTTAATACAAATAATATATAGATGGTCAACGTGGAGGGTCACCCTGATTGATTTTGAGAATTATAGAGACTTCAATTTCTATTTTAGCCAATGATGATTGATTTTTTATAAAGAGAACAAATATTATATAGGAATTCATTAGATTGAAGAATTTTCGGTTCTTCATTGAATTTTTGAATTTTCAATTTAGCATCATTATTGATTCAATGATGGTCTAACTATACATGCTAAACAATAAAATATAAGAGAGATTGAATTTATGGTTCAAAACAATACTTATCAAAATGATCGCTAAAGTTTATTATAGTGTACCAATTAAGAAATATTATTACAAATTTTGTAAGTTCGTTTTTTATTTAGTATAGAATAAATTATTAACAATATTAAGTTTATTCTTTCATGTCACACAATATTGACTCTTTTGGAGTCTCAAAATAATATTCTTGAAGAATATTGATATTAATAAAATAATGCTTCTTTAGAGGCAATTTAATTAAAATTTCAATTCTCCGGGATCAAAACAATATTTACATTGAAATGTCTAAATTGTGATTCTTAAAAAATAACAATATAATATTCTTCAATAACATTAATAAATATAAAATTTTATTTCTTTCAGAGCAACACAACATTTTCAAAAATATTGATTTGTATTAATTGACTCAAACAATTCTGCAATATACTTATAGAATATTCAAATATTTGAATCATACTTCGTTACAGAATAACAATAATATCACGCTCTTAAAGAGTAATAACATATTACTGTTTAGAGTAATAAATTTGTAAGTATTTACTCTTCAAGAGTAAAAACAAAATTTATATTACATTTTATATTATTATGCTCTTCAATTATAATGTGCTACTTTGAAATTATAATTATAATAAGAATTATAATGCGCTACTTTGAAAGCACGTTATATTTTATTATTGCTTGAGCAATATGTCAATATTCTTTTGAAATGTTGAAAATTATAATTCATGCTCTTCATGAGCAAATAATATTCTTTTGAATGTTGTGCAACTTTAGAGACAACGATGAACTATTATTTCGAATCATTAGCTTTTTAGAAGCCATATATTTGTTTCTTTAGTAGCAATATGTCAATATTCTTCTAGAATATTAAAAATTATAATGCACGCTTTTACTCCGAAATCGATCAACATTCTTCTGGAATATTGAAATATGCTCTTTTGGAGCAGAATATTAGTAACATTGTGCTATTTAAGGGGCACCAACAAACTATTATTTTAAAAAATTAACTTTCCAAGAGTATGTTTTATAGTAGAATATTAATTATTTGTAAAGTTTTGCCTCAACATGATCAATTTAAATTTCATAAAAAATATTTAATTACGTTGTGATAAGAAAATAAAAAATTATATATATCAATACAAAAAATAATACTTAATCAATTTATATAATCACATGTTTTTTTTTTCCATTACAAATAATAATCTACATTATTAGTTCCATCACAAAATCATAAGATAGTGTTCACTTTAATTTAATATGCAATTAAAACTACTATAAAACACTACTTTTAAAAATTGACATGCATAATGAGACGTAAAAAAAATTCAATGGAATAAGCATCTCAACTCTTAAAGATTAATTTTTCAACACAAACCCCATGCAACTAAATTTTCATGGAGGAAAGAAATTATTATATTACAAGACATACATGCATATTCCGTAATAATATTCAAGTAAACGGCAAACATAAGGGTTTTTTAAAATTGAACACAAGACATGGAATATTCTAATTGAGTGCAAAGATGTGTAATATCAAAAAAATTACAATGTGAAATTAGGTGAAAACTTTGGCTTAGAGATTTTGATCCTAATTTTTTTTATTATTTTTAATAAAAAATATTAATCCGATAAAAGCATTCATATTGATAACGCGTTATAAACTAGAGAAAAAAAAGAGAGCAAATAAATGTGTCAAAATTCTATGTGTATTTTATTGATAATCAATGATTCAAAATGAGAGTTATAATTGAAATGAAATAGACTCTCTAAACTAGATAAAACTTAACTATGCATGATGATAAGACTACATAATCATCTATATTTATTTAATAATTTTACAACATACTGTAATTATCATAGTGATAATTATATTACCACTACAGATTTTATTAAGTGCACCACAATTAGAGTCTTTAGAGGAGTTGCACAATCTTTTCTTGTCTTGGACAAAACTAGAGGAACACTTGAACTTTCAATTTCTTTCGCTTGAAAGAATTGGCATTTTATATGGTTTTAGCAGGTACCATATTAATTAACGAGAAAAGAGATTTTTGAGGACTTGTTTTTGTCCATGGAGTCTACATTAGAAAGAATGAGTGAGGATGAGAAGAATCCAAGATGTATGGAAGAAAAACGAGGAGTAATAATGGGATGATAAGACGAGAAGAATCCAAAATGTATGGAAATGATCAGAGAAATGAGGAGTACTAATGGGATGATTAATCATCACAATATATATATATATATATTTTCGTTTTTATTGGATTATGAGTATAATTGTGAACTTGTTGTGTTGTATGTTCACAAAAATATCTTTCTAATTAAGACCACCGCAGGTATACAGTTCATTACTAAGTAATAAAGTGAAATTTGAATCCAAGTATTGTCCCATAGAGATTGATTTATTTTGATTATCGAAACCTTAATCGAAACCCAAATTATATGGTATTTTTGTTTGTGACAAAATTATGACTAAAATAATATATTTATGCCATTATGACTAAAATTATGCTATGCAAATTGATGTGTTTAATAAATGATAGATGCACTAGGATCCTAATTCTTACGCAATGATCCTTTTTAACCTTAGTTTTACGTTTGACAACATGATTGAATTTTGATGAATCAATGTTCCTATTTTATTTAAAAATCTCTCTCTAGTAATGTTAAACCCACTCTCATATATGACTCGACTATATATCCATGACGGATGCGAACATACAAGAATACATGAGTTTTAATAAACATTCAAAGATTTACCTAGAGCATAACATTATCTCTCTCTCTCTCTCTCTTATTGGACCATATGACAATTTTTATCATGTTGAACCTATTTCTCTTCTTTCGAATGCATAAAGCAGGCTATCACATTCACACAATTACCGTACACAATAATTGTGGAGAAAAAAAATCATATAAATAATTCAATATCTAAAAACATGTTTTCAATATCAAGTATGTAAAATTAAAGATTAAAAACTCATATTACACACTTCATTGTTCTCCTAATACAAAGAAAACTAGCTCAACAAGTTATGAGTAAGAAAATAAAAGAAATATTGAAGAATCAATATCACTTAAATAAAATTTTAATTGAATCTTCAAATCTTGGAATCAATTTTCGTGTTTCTTGCCTCCTTCTATGCTCCCAAATTTTTTTAAAATATATTGTAATGTGTGGTAACAACTTCCAGATGGCCCTAGGTCTTTAAAAGATATTATAAGATTTGTTTCCATAAGAGTTGAAATTATATAAATAAACCATATTTTTTCCTCTGAAAATACACTATTGGTTTTTGAATCTTTCAAATCTTCGTTTCTTCTTCTGGGTAATCTTTCGGCTATTTGCACTTGGGTCCCTGAACTTTGGTTTTCTACCATTTGTCATTTAGTTCGCTTGTTTCTCCTAAATTCCACCATGTTCATCAATGTTATCCTACAAAACAAAATTTATATAGAGTTAAGCTATATTTTGATATGTTTACCAACAATTGTCCATATTTTATGCCCTAAATAAGTATATAAACACATTTATCAGTGTATTTATTGAAAATAAATTTTAATAGTGATGTTAGTAAATAAACTTTTACAAGTTGCCCTCATCATAAACTTCAAGGAAATTTTTTCTAATTTATCCTAATGATAATAATACTACTACTACGTAGAGAGAAAAATCATCTTGGTATCAGCCAAAAAGTTGAATCTGGACCTAACTGGAAAATACACACACATGAGTTTTTATTTCCAATTTTCATTTTCCTTGCTTTTTCACCTAATAATAAGGTTTGATGTCCCCTCAAGGAAACGTTTTCACATTTATATAAAGTTTTAATTCAAAACTAATTTAATGTAAAAACATAACTATTAGTTCAATTAAAAGATTTTACTGATATAGACTAAAAACAAAAAAAATGGTTTTAATTATTAAACATAAGTAGCTTATGTTGATGTCCGATAAGTGTATTTTATAAAATTAATTGGATTTAAAACTATAGATATTTAATAGTTCTGTCAAATAATTATAACCTAATTTATTGTATATTTCATTTATTAGGTGAAACTCTATGAAATGAAGTGGATTTAAAAGAAAGAAGTGAAAATTGACGAAAAAATGGGCACTATCCAATGTTTGAGACCCATTTTTGGTCTAGTGAACATTCAAATTGGAAAATAACTATTTGTGTAAAGTTGTAGTCATTTGAGTTATCTTTACAACCTAATTTGAATCTTCCAAATCGGATATAGGGAGAGAATGTTGTGATAAAAATACTAAAAGATGTGCAATGCTGAAATTATTTCAAAAGGTGGTGCCGCGACGCCACCAGTATGGCGCCATTCTATCTTTGCGCACCATAACGCCACTTCCATGGTGTCAAGACGCTGTCTGGGTGTATCTAGGACCCATTGTTTACCCGTTTTGAAGCCCATACAAGCCTACGGTCGACAAAAACGTGGGGAGAAGTATATATACAAGTTTTTGACACTTTTGAAGGAGTTCTACACAAATTGGGGAAGAGAAAAATACATAATCTTCAAGATCAAAGAGTAAAAACTAGGGATTTGAAGATTTTTGAGGTTGAAGAAGATTCTTAGTGCAAGATAAAATTCTTTCCATGATCAAGATTTCAAGATCCGGTTATGCACTCTATACTTTTTGTTTTTCTATCATTATTATGAATACCCAAATTCATAGCTAGGGCAAATAATGTAATCTATGTGTGACTCTTTATTTCTTTTATTCAAGATTTTAGTTCTTTAAATGCACGTGTTAATTTTATTCATGATTTAATGCTTTGAATTATTTGGCCAATTATTCAATGTTTTTGTGATTATATTACGAATCGAGAGATGAGTTTTATATTTAGATTACATAGTAAAATTTGGTAATTTAGTATAACATGTAAGGGACACCTATACTAATTATCGCGATCATTAGATGAATTCTTAGAACAAATATTTCGTTTATCTAATGTTGATTCCTATAGAGATATGAAATTAAATTAGTTAAATAAACTTAATGAGAACTCGAGGGGGGTAAATTGTATACTTTAGAAGAATTTGATCAAACACTACAATATTATGAATCCTGATTGGCAAATTAAAGGGGGTCCATAGGTAAAAATGTAAGTCCTAGTAACCCACATTCCTACTTTTAAAACCCAACTTCGATAAATTGTGTACGTTATATTAATTTAGTTTAGTTAGAGTAATTTAGACACCAATCACAAAATTATTATTTGATTTCGATCAAATTAAAGTTAGGAATAATTTAACCAATTGTTAGATAATAGTCCTTGTGGGAACGATATCCGGACTCATTGGTAGAATATATTACTTGTTATGATCTGTACATTTGCATAATATAAAAATAGACAACAAGTTTTTGACATCGTTGCCAGGTACTAGTTTTAGTTAATATTGGTTTTAATTATTTTTTGCTTTTGTTTGATTATTTTTTTTTTTCAATTGATCTATTTGTTTTTCTTTGCTCATTGACTTGGTATAAAACGAAGCAAGAGGTCAAATATTCACAATGATTGATCCCGACTTTAATGAAGGCGACATACTCTTTGGAGAATTCTTGTTCAGACAAGAATTTGAAAATTGGGGATACGATCAACATATTGTATTTGAACCAACTTGTGAATATTGTGGGGACATTGCATCTTACAAAAAATGCTTGTTATTGGCGACTACAAAGGAAGTACGGAAAGCTATATCTGATGATCCATATGAACAAGATCATGATGGTGAAATAGTTACGGGAGACATCAGCATACAAAAATATAAATGGATTGAAGACAAGTAATTTCATATGAGTCAAATAACATGCCAATGAATGATCTCTTCATTATTCAACCTGAAGAACCAACTAAAGAAGAAGAACATGTAGAAACGAATAAATTAGTCACGAATGAGCCAAATGAATTAGTGGCATTCAAAGAAGATGTGATTAGCATGCAGAATTCCAACTTCATTGATTTTATGATTAAAGTCGATAAGAAAATTGGAGTCTTTTTAGTTGAGTTCGAATTGGGCAATTTAGGCAAGTCATACAGTATTAAAAAGGGCAAAGTATTATTTTTGAGGACGTGTGAAATATGGAACAACGTCAATTAAGCAAGTTAAACATAACCTCCAAAACCATATTCAAATGCCATGAAGCACTTGTACAAAAGTCTAGCTAAAGACTTTAAATTAAGTGCTTATTGGGAGGCAATCAATTTCTTACCCTTTTACTTATTATGCTTTCTGTATTTACATTGCATACAGTCTATTAAGGTGTATTAGTTTTATGAGTATTTCTGTTTCAATAAGAGAGTCATCATATCGATATTAAGCTTATTAAAAGAAAATTATATATTTGAGTAAAAAAAGTAGGAAATATACTAGCACATTTTTCAAAGCTCCAGGGACGTAAAAAAAAATTGATTATCATATACGCGACATTATTTCTATTAAAATGTTTCTCAACTCTTTTATTGGTCTTCTTTCATTTTTCAAATGTATATGGATATCAAGCAAGAGGTAGCTTAGAAAAGAAAGGAATGAATTGATCCAACAAGATACCTCAAATATCAAATAGAAATTCTGGAAAGTATCTTCTTCCTTTCTTCCCCACCTCTATATGTGATATACTAGACTTTAAAACATTGAGACAATGACTACTTTAAGTTTGGGGGTGGAAAAAATATTGAGTTTTTAGTTTTATTATCCTTATGTGATTGTGTGTTTCTACTTTTTTGTTATATAAAAATTTTAATAATTAAAAAAAATGATTTTCTTGTTTAGTGTGTGCTTGTATAGGTTAGGTAGTCTTGCTGGGAAATATATTTGGAATTATGTATTAATTTATAAATTGTGAATATGTTACATACTTATTAGTTGATTCTGATCCAAATAAAACTTGATAATATTTGCTTACATTAATCAAGTTTAGTATTATAAAGTAATGGGTTGATTCATATGTTTAATAGGTTGAAATAGTAAAACTTAGATACTAAACCAAAAAATTACTACAATATCTTTCGACCATATTTAAATTACTTTGTGGGTGATTTTACTATTGTAGGAAGATATGAATATGAATGGGGATTCAATGTGTGTAAATTCTTGTGTAAATTATCTAATATCAATATGATGAAAATTAGGTGAAAATCTTAAATCATGGGTTGATTTTTGAGAATGAGTGAAATATGGCCAAAATTTTTTCACAAATCAATTTCCAACCGCACAAGGATGTTTTTGATTTTAAGCCGGAGATTGAGACTCATTTTTGACCTAGTAAACATTCAAATTGGAAAATAACTATTTCTGGCAAAGTTGCAGTACTTTAAGTTATCTTTAAACCCGTTGAACCGCTTAAATCAAATAGCTCAGAAAGTTATGATAACATTATTAAAAGAGGTGCAGTGCTAGAGTTTCATCTTCCCAGCGCCACTCCCATGGCGCCGATTTTGAAACCCTAAAAATCCTATATTCGACAAAAATGTGGGGAGGAGTATATACACAAGTTTTTGACACTTTTAAAGGAGTTCCACATAATTTGGGGAATAGAAAAACACATAATCGTGTAGATCAAAGAGCAAAAGTTAGGGTTTGAAGACTTTTGTGGTTGAAGAAGATTCTTGATACAAGATCAAATTTTTTCCATAATCAAGATTTCACAATCCTGTTATGAACTCTATACTTTTTTTTTTCTTCCATTATTACGAGTACCTAAATTCATAGTTAGGGTGAACAATGTAATCTATGTGTGACCTTTTATTTCTTTTATTCAAGATTCTAGTTTTTTAAATGCATGTGTTGATTTTATTCATGAATTTTATTCTTTGAATTCTTTGGCCAATTATTCAATGATTTTGTAAATCTATTACGAATCGAGATATAAGTTTTAGATTTAGACTACAAAGAAAAATTCGATAATATAGTGTCACGGGTATAGATACCTATACTAATTGTTGCGGTCATTAGATGAATTTTTAGAACAAATACTTTGGTTAACTAAGGTTGATTGACATAGCGATATGTAATTGAATCAATTAAATTGACTCAATGAGAACTCGATTGTAGTAAATATAATACTTTTAAGGATTCGACTGAACACTACAATAATAATGATTGACAAATTGAAGGGGATCCATAAGTAAAATTGTAAGTCCAAGCATTCACATTTCTACTTCTGAAACCCAACTTCGATAAATTGTGCACATTAAATTAATTTTAGTTTAGTTAGAGTAATTTAGACACCAATCACGAAATTATTATTTTTCGATCAAATTAAAGTTATGAATAATTTAACCAATTGTTAGATAGCAGTTCTCGTGGGAACGATATATGGACTCATTGGTCCACTATATTACTTGTTACGATCCGTACACTTGCGAGATATAAAAATCGATAACAGTATCTGCAATTATTAAATGTAAAATTTCATAAAAAAATAAATAAATAAATAAAAACCTAAGTAAAAGTATCTCTGAATGGGTTTTTCTATGTATACACATGTGGTGACACCTCAATGTACAATCACCTCACAATAGGGGGCCTATGATTTTTTTATTGGGCATACACCCCCTATTGTGAGGGGACTATACATCGAAGTGTTAATTCCAGTGTACCGATAGCAAAATCCATATATGGATTGTGTGGTAGGTTTGACGTTGGCTTTCAAAATTCATCTTCAGATTTGGTGGCATTTTATTTTATATTGATAACGCAATATTGTATTTGTTTGTATGTCTCAATTAATATGATGTGAAATCGTGACTTCATATATAAAATCATTATTCAAAAAAATGTTTTCTTCATATATATTCATTAGTTGGATCGTGGATGATTCATTTACGAGAACAAACTTTACGACTTAAATCTAATTTGTGATATTTATGTTTAGAAAACAGTATTTGTCTAGGTCGTGTGTACAACTTACAAGTGGTCTAATTCGACCCTCGTGCCATAAAAATTAGTTTGTGGTTATTAGTAATTTTCAGAATTTAAAATGATCTCCTAATGAGGTAGGAAATTGATAAAAGTCCATCCTTCAAAGATACATTAGCTCTTGTTTAGTGGGAGCATTAAAATCAGATTTTTAATAGAAATCAGATCTATGAAATGTGTACTTAAAGTTAATTGTTCACTTTAACTTGTGTATAATCATGTTTTAACAAGTCAAAAAGTTGAGAATTTTTACTATAAGAAATTAAACTCTTTCAATTCTAATTGAGTTTTTATTACAGATTTGAAGTTGATATCTTGATAGTTTGTTCATTAATTTATACAGATCTGCTACAAGAACATGGTCAATGACAAGATTTTATACAGAAATACAATTGACAAAATTTCATTGATAGTTAAAAAAAAAAAGAAAAAGCTGCCAATCAAAAGTTGTCATTTCAGCACTTGAAAATAGTCCTTGTCATTGACCCTTAACAATTATTTTAATCCTAATTTATATTCAAAGTAAGACATTTCTTGAAATGAAAAGACTAAAGGGTTACGTCTTCTCCGCGTTGTAAACATTTAATTTAACAAAGAAAATAATAAAAAAGGAAGGAAGGAAGAATAAGAAACAAATTAATAAAATAATTAAAATTATGTTCTCTACTTTGATAGGGGACTTGATCCCGGACTTTATTTTCACGATTAATCAACCTCGTATCTTGAATTGTTTTTATTTCTACCAAACGGGACTTAATAACTAAAGAAAACAATTAATTAATAGTTAGTAATCCGAAACCATAAGCAAAATGGGTTTGATATTACTTTAGAACATAGCAAGAATAATTCTCGTGTCCATTTTAGGGCTGGAAATGGTCCAATTCGATTTGGTTCGGTTTGGTTCTAAGGATAATCAAACCGAATTCGAATTTTCGGGTATTTAGGAAAAGAAATAATTTGGTCCACATTTAATTATGGAACCGTTCGGGTCTGGTTCGATTTGTAATTGACGCTTGCTGTAAAAAGTTGGAAAAAAAATGTGTCGTAAATGATCATTGCATAAATTATTTACGGTGTACATTTTTTGCACGCCGTAAAATTTGACAATTTACGGCGTGCATTGTTACACGCCGTAAAAAAAAAAATTCAAAAGACACGGTATGCATTGTGAGGAAATTACACTAGACCAGGTCNTTTTTTTAATATTTACAGTTACTACAACAAAAATAGTTTTTTACGGCATATGTTTACATCGTGTAATTGACGCTTGTTGTAAAAAGTTGGAAAAAAAATGTGTCGTAAATGATCATTGCATAAATTATTTACGGTGTACATTTTTTGCACGCCGTAAAATTTGACAATTTACTGCGTGCATTGTTACACGCCGTAAAAAAAAATTCAAAAGACACGGTATGCATTGTTGCACACTCTAAAAAACAAAATTCGGAAGACAGAAAAAATCCATAAGACACTGCACGCCGTAAAAAATGCCCGATTCTTATAATAAAAAAATGGGCCAATTATATGGCCCAATCCGCCTCTGAATTATAAACCATGTTGGCTGAGAATCTGAGATTGAGAATTACAACACCACCGAATTGATGAGAACCCTGCATCTACTGTGGTCTGAAGATTGAAGGGTAGTAACGTTTATGGTTCATCCACGCAGTGTTCATCGGCTACCAAGTCGGTATACGGTAGGTGAGTTTTCTATAATTTATATTGCCTATTACTATTCAATATTCTGTACTGCTGTAGAGTATATGCAATAGGTTGTGAGTTTGGCTGTTTGGGGCAAAAAATTGAGTTTGGCTGTTGAATAGGAAATTTTGAGGAAATAGCCTTTTTATTTTCATTGCAAGAGCTAGTTGTAGGGAACTGGAACTTGGAAAATAATTCTAAGAGGGGCTGGGTTAATTCAAGAGAAAACTTTGATTTCTTGGATTAAGCTCGAAGAAAAATGCTTGATGGTACATGATTATTTATAGGTTCTTGTAAGTAGTGGGGTCACCTGTAAGTGTTATGCCATAGGTCC
>CAIGRO010139875.1:0-37713 GCA_903798355.1 Fraxinus baroniana | reverse complement strand
GCCTTGGTGGTAGGTCCGGCATTTAACTGGTATCTATCATCGGCGCACGACACGTGTCGGGTCCATTAGGGTGATTCGGAACGGGTCGTGTTAGTAACTTTGCTCTGATTACATCAAAATGTTTGTACTTGATGCGGCAGATGAAATGCTATCTCGAGGTTTTAAGGATCAGGTACTTTCTTTTCTTCACTTTACCCTGATCGAGTGTGTTTGTTCATGGATTTGATGTGTATATACGCATATATGCTGGATGTACACTAATATATTATTGAAATATGAGGCCCTTTTACCGATTGGGATATTTCATATTGTATCTGCTTCCAGATATATGATATTTTCCAGTTGCTGCCAGAGTATTCTCAGCCACAACGCCAACCGATGTCCTTGAAATCACTAGGAAGTTTATGAACAAACCTGTGAGAATATTGGTGAAGCGGGATGAGCTAACTTTCGAGGGTATTAAGCAATTTTATGTCAAGGAAGGCTGGAAGCTAGAAACCCTCTGTGATCTATACGAGACTTTAGTCATCACTCGGGAGTGTCATTTTTACCAAATGCAAGGTTGACTGGCTCAATGACAAGATGCGAAGTCGTGACTATACTTTCTGGGCTACTCATGGAGAGATGGATCAGAATACTCGAGACATTATTATGCGTGAATTCTGCTCTGGGTCATCTCGGGTTCTCATTACCACCGATCTCTTGGCTCGTGGTATTGATGTCCAAAAAGTTTCTCTTGTGATAAATTATGATCTTCCATCTCAACCTGAAAACTTTCCTCATTGTATCGCAAGAAGTAGAAGGTTCAGAAGAGAACTTCACTACAAAGGATGATGAGAAAATGCTCAATGAATTATTTTGTTTTTGTTCTTAAAAATTGTAAATAATAATAGTTTTAACTGCTATTTCTGCATTTTATTTATCCCTCTCTCTAAAGCAGCTCCCTAGAAAGTAGGAGTGGTGATTTCGAAAATGAAGTGCGACGCGAAGAAAAGAAAGTGTTATATTCACTCTCGATCACCTTTTAAGTTATATCTCATCTAACAATGAAGTTTATATACTTGAAAATGTTCTCATATTTATTTGAAATATTTTAATTATTAATATATTATTATATAACATCGTCGTCATTTAAATACGATACTCCAAACTAAAATATATTCTCGATCTCTTCAACTATTATATTCGTTATTTTTGCTCTTATTTGACTTCATAATATATAAAAACATTAATTTTATTCATACTTGCAAAAAGAAGTCAAATTAAATAGAACGCAACTTTTAAAAAAAAAAATGTCAACATACGGTACTTTCAAATTTTAGCACCTTAATTCATATACAAAATAAATAAGGTATTCCATAACTCATACTCAGATGAATAACAATAACATGAAGCCTTTCATATTCATTTTACATTTTACAGAATTTTAATTAATAAAAAAATAATTCAAATTAAATAGTGCGTGACTTGAAGAAAAAAAAAAAAATAGAGACAATAATTGATCCAAAAATTAAATTTTTATATGGGTTAATTTCACAAACGGTCACTGAACTTACCTAAAAATTACAAAATGATCACTAAAGTTTAAACTTTCAGAAACGGTCACTGAAGCGCTCTCACGACGCCGTCCTCGTCAATTTGAAGTAGGCAGTGGCGCTATGAATATGTGATGCTCACGATGCTGCTGCATAGCACTGCTATGTCGCCTTCCACCATTCCCGGCCTTCTTGCCACTGTGGATCTATTTTTTTAGTTTCGAGTTTGATTTATTGGATGTGTACGGTGGTTGTATAGCCGATGTTTGTCGGTGGTTGATGTGGTGGTTTTTCAGTCAAAGGATGGTTGTATGGTTGATGTTTTGTTGTTGGCTATGGCGGATCTAGCGGTGGATCTGGCGATGATTTTGTTGTTGTTCCGTGTTTTGGTGTAGTTAGGGAGTTTTGGGATTGTCGAAATCCCCCATTCAACCACAGACGATGGACTGTAATTTATACCAATAGCATTTCGACCATTGATCATTTCCATTAGGTGTTGAGATCGTGGTTTTTGTCGTTGTTGGAGTGGTAGTGGCTGTCGTGGTTTCGTGTTGTTGGGGTGGTGAGTTGAAAACGGTTGTGTTGGTGTTGGTAACATCGTTGTCACTGTCGTCGCGGTAATGGTGAAGTAGTTGTGGTTTTTTATGGTGGATGTGGTTTTTGGGGGTGGTGGGAGGGTGTGGGGTTTGATTTGTTTGAGATGTTGATGTTACTATTGGGCGGTGACGATGGTAGTGCCACTGACCTAAATATTATTAATTTGTGAACAATAATTTGATACATTGTGACCTAAATATAATTTATGTTTAATTAATGTGATGTTTGTAACTATAAAATAAGCAGTGTGACCTATGAATTTTGTGATTTGTGACCGAAGAACAAATTGTGACCTATGAAAATTTTGAATTGCGACTTAATTTTTTTTGAATTGTAACCAAATTGCATAGATCTGTGACCTACTTGAAAAATTGAAAAAAATTGCAAAGTAAATTGTGTTGGTAATCTACTTGAAAAATTGAACTTGAAAAGTGATTGGATAATGAAATTATAAAGAGATGAAATTCTGGAAATTTGCACTTGAAAACTCATAATCTTAAATAAAAAATAATAAAGAAGAAAAAAAATATTCAAAAAATTAAAAACAAAACAACAACCCTCAATCCATCCTCATCCACCCTCGAGCCTTGACTCCACCTCTAGCTCGGTGCCGACAATTAATTCTGCTTCTTCATCCGCCCGGACCGCCCTTGATCGGCATTTTATGTTCGACTTCGAGCCCTAGTTCCTGTTCGACTTTGAAAATCGACAGCACCACAAGTCCGCAGCAGTAACCCTACTGTAAGTTCGTGTAACTAGCTGTATTTCTTCAATTACTTGCTCTACTTTCTGTAAGCAGTAAGCCCTACTTTATTTGCTCTTTTTTCTTTGACTGTAAGCCATATTTTCTTTGCTCTATATTGTTGGCTGTGAGAAAACTGAAAATGGTGGCTTTTTGGTTCTATACTATGCTTGAAAGTTGAAGTAGTAGAATAAGGAATGTACGATTGTTCTATATTGGTGAAGTAGTAGGACTGTAGGAAACTAGGAATTTCTATGCTTGAAAGTTGAAGTAGTAGGAGTAGGGATTGTAGGAATAAGGAATGTACGATTGTTCTATATTGGTGAAGTAGTAGGACTGTAGGAAACTAGGAATTAGGATTGTTCTTGGCTGTGTTACCTGTGCTGTGTAGTGTGTAGCCTGTGTACTGTGACAAATACTCGACGATGAATATCGATAAATTGTGCCAACCCTCAGTTACTTTCCTAGCCCCGCCCCCACATATACCAACACAAACGCAAATCTCAAATCCATAATAGAATTGCGAAAATAATTGCAAACTAAATTGTGTTGATAATCTACTTGAAAAATTGAACTTGAAAAGTGATTGGATAATGAAGTTATAAAGAGATGAAATTCTGGAAATTTGCACTTGAAAACTCATAATCTTAAATAAAAAATAATAAAGAAGAAAAAAATATTACAACACCTAGAAATTGACGTGCGACTTAGTAATTTTGTCAAAATTGAAGAACAAGTTGTTTGAAAACTAATTTTGAATTTAAATGGAGATTTGAAGAGTATCAATTTTTGTTGTAACATAAATATTAAAAAGTTTTAAATTTCGAAAATCATTTTTTAGTTTTCAGTTTTTGTTTTAATTTCCAGGTTTATAACAAATTTAAAACCTTAATTAAATGGCTTAATTTTTACATGAATGTGGTGATTAAAATTTGTCCCGGTAAAAATGAGTGGTTTCATTGTTTGAAACATAACATAAAAGCATAACTTGAATACACAAAAATCCTCCCAATACATTCTATGTTATATTATTTAGGCAACTCGATAAAAACTCATTATTTAATTTCCTGTGGTCGTGCCCATAGATGGAGAACCTACCGTAAGACATTTGAATTTTATCTCAGAGTCGTGTAGTGTCGAAAGTACCCACACGAACACGGCTTTA
This sequence comes from Fraxinus baroniana, assembly GCA_903798355.1. Lineage (NCBI taxonomy): Eukaryota > Viridiplantae > Streptophyta > Magnoliopsida > Lamiales > Oleaceae > Fraxinus > Fraxinus baroniana. The sequence continues at coordinate 33,674 of CAIGRO010139875.1, read as the reverse complement.
GGACGACGTCTTTGACATGACTCTCTGAGACTTGCTTTCTAAATCTCTTTTCAACTTTTTGTTACATTATTGTTGAATTGTATTTTGTTATTTTATTATGTTAATTGATAACCAATCTACACACAAATCACCAATTTTCCCCAATATTTGGCTCAATACCGTGATTAACATGGTTTGTTAATTGTAAACCCTTTTTATAGTAATTTTTCAAGAAGTCCATAATGTATTTGTATAATTTATGCTTTTTTTTTAATTTTAATTTTTAATTTTTTATTACTTACTTGATTGAGGCCCATCTGAAAACTGGACTAGAATAAGAAAAAAAAACTTGTAAAGCCCAATTATCCGGCCCAAGCAGGCCCTCATAAAGCAAAGGGGGACAAGGGGTTTTATGTTCTCTTCCTTGCCTCCTTGGTATTAACTATTGTGCTAAAAATTTGGGGAGAGGCAAAAAGGTAGACATTCATCACCCAGTGGCACCAATTTATCTTGTGTTGCAGTGATTTCTACAAAACTTCTTCATCAACGAAATCGGAAGGTAGTATCGTATTTTATTAGTGTAAAAGAGGGGTTTATGTGTTGAAATCGCACTCTATTTGATTGTTTTGAACGATTTAATTTCAACTAAACTCCATATAATTTGTTTATTTTTCCAAAATTGTTGTTTCTTGATGGTAATCTTCCTCTGGCAGCAGTGATTTATTTCGACAACATTTCTCTTGAATTTTTGATGCGGTTGTTTATGGTTTTCTCCTTGCCTTAAAACTGACCGCCCCTCAAGCGTAGGTGAAATCCTCTGGACCAACGTGGCTCCGCCCCTGTTTTAGTGTCAGATTTTTCTGCCATGTGCATACGTTAATTAACTAGCTCAAAACTTTTATTCACGAAAGGTCAAGGGCGGACCCAGTTACCCCCACTGGACTCTTAAATTTTTGAGAAAAAGCCCATAGAATCCTGCTCCCACTGCACCATTAGATTTTTTACAATGAAATGATTAATAGTAGCCCAACCCAAGCCCAACAAAATCTTTTGACATTGTACTTCCCTTCCCAGACTCCCAGTTCCCCCCCGCCCCTCAAGCCGTGCAAAGCGATTCTCAAACCCTGCAAAGTGCAAACTGAAAATTCTCTCACGTCTGGGTAATTGTGTTTGCTTTCTTTTTCTTTCATTTTGTTGTAAGTGGATTTGTATATTATACACAGATTATGTTCAATAGTAGAATTTTGGATTCCAGATTATGTTCACTATTTATTCATTTAGTATATAATTTTTTTTAATGTTTGTGTTGATAATGATTCTAATTTCTACTTCGGGATTGAATTTGTACTTTATTAAATTCAAGAGTTCATTTTATAGTTTAATGTTTGATAGGACTGAAATTTTATCTATTGCATTATTGAGGAGATGATGGTCTTGAATTTGATTTTCCCATACTTGATTTTGAAAACTTCTCCTTTTTATGACGAGAGCCAAACTTGATTCAATTTATTGTTTTTCAAGTGAATAATCTTCATTAACAGTTTCATGGGATTGCAACTCTTTGACAAGTTTTTCCATTTCTTGTAGGATTGGAGAGTCCTTTTTTTGGTGAAGTGGTTCTTCTCTATATAAAAAAGCTAGCCTAGACCATTGAACCATAAATTAAATACTCAGATCTTTATTACTGCTTTCAATTTTAATAATAATAATAAGCAACAAACAATACAAACCTCATTAGGATGATAGCTGCATAACAATGCATATCTTAGTTTAAGCTTTCTTTGTGCATTCACATGTGGGATACTATTTGATTGAAGGTCCAATACAGCGCTATATCTCAAAGGCCTGATGTTCATAAAAGCCGTGTTAGCTTTTAGAAATTTTACTCTTTCCTAAATTACCAGCTTCCATTTTGTCTCGCCCCCTCTCAATCATATTTCTGGGTCCGCCCCTGCGAAAGGTGTATAAACTTTTATGCTATATTGCTATGTTTATATATGTAAACTTGATTTCATGAGCCTTTGGGCAAATCACAAAAATCTGAAGAGCTCTTATACTTCTCTAAAATTCATTATAGCAATTCAGAGATTGATGAAAAATTGTGAAAAATTGTCTTATCTATTTTGGTAATCTTCAAGCTGTTCATCTAGCTAATATGTAGGACCTTCAGTTGAAATCAAGTTCTGACAACGGAGATTTCTGGTTTAATCTAATTAATAAATATGTGTTAAAACAATGTATTGTTAACTTTTTGTTTTCTCCTTTTCACTTTTCCGGTAAAAGTGTTATACGATTAACTTAATAATGGCCAAGGCTTTGCCTAATGTGAATTAATTAGTGATTGTGGAACTCATATGGTACTGCTTAGTAGCCTTGGCGACTGCATTTTGTCAAAATACTCTGAATTGCAACCTATTGGTTCTGTGTCTTACGCATGGAACCAGTGGTTTTATTAATAAATTCTCAATTAGAAGCTCTTTAATCTGCTTCTTAATAACCCTGTACCTAACTGGATTTTGTCCACCCTTACCCAGAATGGCGAGCAAGTAAGCCTTCCTAAACAGCTCAAGCCCATGTGTTGGTCCACCTCACCTGAACTATATTGTCATCCCATTATCTGAACCCTAACCTTGACGGGTTGTTCAATTGGTCAGACGTTCCTTGGGTTTGCTTCCCAATGATCATCAGTTCGTATCCTCTCAGGCCACTGAGGTGAGTACTCACCGTAAACTTCAGGGCCTCGTGGGATTAGTCGAGGTGCGCGTAAGTTGGCACGGACATCTACGGTTATCAAAAAAAAAAAATCCAAACCCGCATAGTTTAAATCCTTAGAAAGGTAAAATAATAAAAAAAACTAGAATTTTAACTCTCTATTCTTTCTTTTATTCAATCTGTGGCCCCTATTCACTCATCAATGTTTTCTAATCATTATTGATTCTCAACAAGCCTTTATTTTGCTGTTATAAATTTATTTGTTTCTGGTATTATCTACACATTTTTCTTATGTATTTCTTCTATACGATAATAACTCATGTTCATTTTCTTTGCAGCTTGAATTTAGCAGTTTCATTGGTAAAAAGTGAAAAAGATGGGGGTGAAGATGGCAAATGATGCTCTAATAAATCCTGTGCCCGCTGTAGAAAAGGTAAAAGAACAAAAAAACTCGACAATGGACAAATGATAAAATAATGGAAAATTGTGTAACTGTTATCTTTTTGAATTTCAATGTTAGCCTATGTAAGGAAGAATATATATAAACAATTTAATTTATAAATAGATAGAAATGAGTGGTGGACAAATGACAATACTTGTGAGTCCATTGAAATTTGTGATTGAAAATGAAGTTTGACTATTTTTAAATGATTTATGAATTTTGCCAAACGGAGGCTTAAAATGGATTTTATTTTGCAGGGTATTTCTGAAGAGGAGGATATGAATGTAATGAAGTACATGAGAGGTGAAGCTGCTAATTTAGAGGTATGAAAGCATTGTCTATATTTTTACTCATCTTTTTTGGTTGAATGATTTTTGGCGAGTGTTTAGATTAGTAGTTCTATTTTTACAGGTTTTACAAGATAAAAAATTGAAGGGTCAGCTAGCTGTGAGGGAAGATTTGTATGGAAAATCTGCAAAAGCTGCTGCCAAAGCTGAGAAGGTGATTTTTTTTTTTTAAATATCCCAATGTTTTTTAGTTGTGCTATTTGCCCAGAGGTTTCCTGTTTCCCTATTTTTTTCCCTTAGCAATGAATTTTGAATTGTCATATGACTTCAATTTCAGTTCACTGTGTTCTGAAGTATAGTTTTCTTTTTCCTTAGTGGCTTATGCCCAGTGAAGGAGGTTATTTGGAAGCAGAAGGCATTGAGAGAACATGGAATATTAAGCAGGAAGCCATTGCTCATGAAGTGGACATCCTGGGTTCAAGAAACCAATATGACATAATCTTGCCAGGTTGAGACCTCATTCTTATTGTTTCTGACTATTTTCTGATGCAATGAGTAAATTATGTTCTGACCAGTCTGCAGTTGGAAGATTCTTATGCTATTCTACTGAGTGCAATTTTAGTTCAACTTTTTCCCCTATCAGTTAATACTTCTTTTTTTTTTCCCCCAGATCTCGGCCCATACTCCCTCGATTTCACCCCCAGTGGTCGTTATATGACAGTAGCTGGACGAAAGGGCCATATGGCCATTCTAGACATGAAAAATATGAACCTTATTAAAGAATTTCAGGTATCTTGTTTCTTTTCAATCATTTACATACCGACTTGTTCTGTTTTGTGTGATTCCCCTTGCCCCCTTTCATTTCAAATTAATTCTTGAATGACCTCTTTCGAGGTTTTGCATAATATTATAGAAATACTTTTCTTTTCTTATATAATTGGCTTAAGGGCTTCCAAATTAAGCCGCCTTTATTTTTCTTGTCTGGATAGTTAAAAACCCCAGTTTCTTCTAAATATCTCAAAAGAATGATAATGAAGCTGTGGACGTCTTGCCTTATATAGACTTGCCTTATATAGACCTGCATCGATCATATAACAGACAAATTGGTTCCTCTTCTCCTAAGATTCTTCTTTTAATTGAGTTTTAAACCATCACACCAAATTATAATCACTTCCATATCTTAAATTATCATTCCAATGGACTTTGCTGATGAGCTATAAGCTAGCATGTTCACAGTATTTATTGATTTGTAGGCTCAGTATATTGGTTGAATGGTAGTTTGTTTCTCACTGGAAGTGTTTTTTACATTGTTGTCTAGCTATGTTGGTCATTTGACTGTCTAACTATTTCTTTTGATGGTTTTGAGAAACTTTCTTTAGGATTTTGTAGAGAATAAGTACTATTACTTGCTTCTTTTAGGTTAGAGAAACTGTGCGTGATGTGGTGTTCTTGCATAACGAGATGTTTTTTGCTGCTGCCCAAAAGAAGTAAGGTTTCTCCTCCTTTTAGTTATAATATGAATGTAAATGACCATAATTAGTAAAGATTATTCAGTTTCACCACAAAGATAAGTGCATCCACCATGGCCTGGAATGTTACAATTTGCTGTCATGATTTTTGTTGCTCCTACCCTTTCTTAGTTCTCTTGTAACATCAGTGATGATGAGGTGGAAACCTTTTCCAATTGCACTTGCTGCCTGCACGGTTGCTTATCCACGTTGTGGTTATCTATGTATCATGACTTGCATACATTTTCTGGTGTGTTGGACAAATCATTAGTTGGTTGTTTGGCATTTCCTGATTTGGAGAGATAGGTGGACCACATTAAAATAGTGACTTCAATCATTCTTTTACCGTTCAAATCCAATGGACCCAAATCTGTAGCCATGTGTACTTTGCAATTGGTATCTAGTTTCCAATCTTGTCTAGTTATCTACTTAGTTCTTTTCATTTTGCTTAATGTGAAGTATGTTGATCACATAACACTAAAATAACTTCTTTTCCTGGAGCAACTCTTAATGTTACATTGACCATCATTTAAGCAAATGCTCAAAATTGTAATATTTTCCAGTGTATTATTAATGATACATAACTAACATTCTCTGTGCTTAACTGATTATGTTTACTTAAATGTAACAGGTACACATATATATACGACCGCAATGGTACAGAACTGCATTGCTTGAAGGTTAGTAATCTGTCACGATGATGCTTGTGTAAGGTTTTCATTTTGTGATACTTTATTTTTCTTTTTCCATGCTGAAGAATGTTTCTGACAGATTTCTAGGTTTTTTGTCGAATGTCTGTTGACTGTTTTTGCATCCCTGGAAGTTTCTGTTTCTTTTATATTCTTCCTTAATTTAAACTAGAAATCCCCTCCTGAAGGTGTCCGAAAGAGCATGAAATATTACATTTTAGTAGATGAACTTGTCTACAGAAATACGAGGGATGGCCATTTTATATTAGGAAGAAATAAAACTATGGTACCCAAGAGGATTAATTTTGCCTATTTGTGTGCATGTGACCTTCTCCTGATCTCAACACATAGTTAGTCCATTAGCATTATATGTACTTGAATTCTCTCTTCTGCCCTTCAGGAACATGGTTCTGTACTGAAGCTTCAGTTTCTGAACAAACATTTCCTCTTGGCATCGATAAACAAATTTGGGCAGCTCCATTATCAAGATATTACCACTGGGGAGATGATAGGCAATTTCCGAACTGGTCTGGGTCGGTCTGATGTAATGCAGGTAAATCCCTTCAATAGTGTAGTTGCTGTTGGCCATTCTGGTGGCACAGTGAGCATGTGGAAGCCTACCAGTTCTGCTCCCCTTGTCAAGATGTTCTGTCATCACGGGCCTGTTACAGCTTTGGCATTTCATTCCAATGGCCATCTCATGGCAACAGCTGGTATGGAGAGGAAGATAAAGCTTTGGGACTTGAGGAAGTTTGAGGTTCTCCAAACATTACCAGGCCACACTAAGACGATGAATTTTAGTCAGAAAGGTTTGCTCGCTACTGCCACTGGATCTTTTGTACAGGTATTGAGAGATTTATCGGGATCTCAGAATTATAGCCGCTATATGAGCCATTCCATTGCTAAAGGGTACCAAATACAAAAGTTGGCATTCAGACCCTATGAAGATGTTTTGGGCATTGGGCACTCGATGGGTTGGTCATCAATCTTGATTCCTGGATCCGGAGAAGCCAACTTTGACTCTTGGGTGGCGAACCCGTTTGAAACTTCTAAACAGAGGAAAGAGAGGGAGGTGCATTCTCTTCTTGACAAACTCCCTCCAGAGACGATCATGTTGAACCCAACGAAGATTGGTTCAGTGAAGCCTACAAGAAAGAAAGAAAGACCGGCTAAACAGGAGATAGAGGCAGAATTGGAAGGTGCTGTAGAAGCAGCAAAAAATATATCTATCAAGAAGAAAACTAAAGGTCGGAGTAAGCCAAGCAAGGTGGCAAAGAAGAAGAAAGAAGCAGTAGAGAAAGCTAAGAAGCCTTTCTTGGAACAAGCAGCTAAAGGGGATGGGTTATCCAAAAGGAAAAGGAAGAACATGGAAGCGGAAAGTCAACTTCCTAGATCTCTTCAGAGATTTGCTCCGAAGAGACGAGCTAATTGATTTTTCTGAGAAAGTCAATTGAGTTGGGAAGTTTATTTAATAGACTATTTTTTCATGTTTTGTATTGACTATGATGCTGCTATTATATAAATACATTTGATTTGAACAGAAATAGTTTTTTTCTTAATGTCAAACTTATAGAGCATTAGAATAAAGATGGAAGCCATCTCCAACAGAGGAGTATTAATTTGAGGCATAGCATTCCAAAAATTTATAGTAACTAGGAATGATAAATACTAATATTTTACACCTGGGTTATTCCCTAAATTCAAGCTCCGAATGCCCTTGAGGGTTAACTCGAAATCCTTTACGTTCAACATGTTTCTGGCAGAAGACGAGCGCTTGTAATCAGCGGATACTGCTGATGAACTTCTTTGTGTGACGCTGGAAATTTTACACAGCGCATCTGTTGCACGTCCATGTGAAGGGTTGGAATCCTCCCAAGCAGTCACTGGATAGTGTTTACTAGAGATAGTAGGTTGCATTGAAGATCCAGTCGACCGGAAAATGTTGAAATTTGATAACTGCAGAAAGCAATCACAAGTAACGTGAAATTATGAACAAGATTAATGGATACATAGATGCCTTGGGAAAGGAAAAGGAGGACTTGCCTCTTTACTCATAACTAAGTCGTTAGCAAGTGGATCTTTCTGTGTAGTTCCAGAATTCGAAAATTTTCTACCACGAGTTGAGTTTGTGAGAGAACAACAGTGGACCTTTCCTTCATCATCACCTGAAAAACAGCTGTAGAATTATACTCGCGTCTGTCTGCAAACACTATACAGAACTAAGCGCCGCCCTACCAGCAAATCTATGGTTTTAAGTACAAGCTTCTGCATGTAATGGTTGATCCATAAAATCAAATGCAGCTATTTTGGTGTAATGAATAGAGAATCAAAACTTGCAATGCAACAGACCAAGATTCACCTGGTTGTAGATCAACATTAGCATGCTGCATTCCCGAACTCGTACCTGCAGTTGCACCCTGTCCCAAAAATCATCATGCCTATGAGCATGTTTTGCCGAGTTTGAAGTAAATGTTAAACTTGTTGTTTCCAAATGTGTTTAGATATTTTATAAGTAAACCTTTTAATCTTAGCCAGAATTTCTCTATATTTTGGTTGTAAGCCAGAACTTTATGTTACTTACAAGCTCTTGAAGTGGAGGATTGGCTAGGGGAGACTCCTGATATTTCAAAATGGTCCAGTCGAATACATGGTCACATTGAAAACCTGCATGGGAAGATAGATGAGAGGAGTAAGAACAAAGAGAAGGTAAAAATACGACATTCGAATCCGAAAAGCAGCAAATATAAGTTAGTAATGCTTAGGAGTATGTAAAAACCTTCACGAATGAAAAGGTCGCTGAAAATTCTCTTTAAATAAGCATAATCTGGTTTATCATCAAACCTAAGCGAACGACAATAATGGAAGTAAGACGAGAATTCCGTAGGATAGCCACGACATAACACCTAAAGAAAAGTGAGCTTCAGAATCAGTCTCGCATGGTACAAAATATACAACTGCCCGGAAGACAGCTGAAACACCGGTTACCTCAATCGAGGTTGTAACTTTCCTTTCGCTAATTTTTTCATATTTCCGTTTCTTTGTTCCAGCATTCAACCCCTGCCAGGGGAGACTACACATTTGGAAAAGCAAGCACACATATTACAAGGAAAACATAGGAGAAAACAAAAAACGACGAATATGTAGACATACCTTCCTCTTAAGAAATACATGAGAACATATCCAAGTGATTCTAAATCGTCCCTGCGACTTTGTTCTGTGCGAAACATAATGCAGTGCTTAATCAAATCACTTTCAGCAAATGCTTAAGATGAAAACAAAACGTAAATACCAATTCCGAGATGAGTATTCATGCTGGCATATCTGGCTGTTCCAATCAAATTTTTATTTTCTCTGCATTACACAGAGCATCATAAGAAGATTCTTATATATTACTTTTGAAGTTAAAACCATACAACAAACTGATATTCAAGAGAGCTAACCTATAGGGAATGTGACAAGTCGATGAGTCTCTGAATTTCTTGGCAAGTCCAAGATCAATAATATATACCTACATAACTTGATAGCTGTATGGATCAAGAGATAATAAAAGCAAACAGTTAAAATGAAGGGAGGAATGTTTTAAAAAAGGAAACCTGATTTGCATGCCTTCCCAAGCCCATTAGGAAGTTATCGGGCTTAATATCCCGATGAAGGAAAGACTTAGAATGAATAAACTCAATCCGGTTAATCTGAAAAGAACAAGAATTCCCTGGAGAATTGAAGCATGAAAATGTCTCAAATCTTAATAGAACACAACCAAACAGATATTTTACCATCTGATCCGCCAGCATGAGAACGGTCTTTAGAGATAGCTTCCGATTACAGGAGTTAAACAAGTCTTCAAGACTAGGTCCCAGTAAATCCATAACAAGGACATTATAGTCTCCTTCGACACCGAACCATTTAAGTTCAGGAATTCCAGCTACCGATATGGAAGAAATGATAATAGTCAATAAAGATGCAAAAAGAAAAATAATGACTGGCAACCGAAATAGTGAAAAGGATCATTACTTCCTCCTTGTAGTGTTTTGTACGACCTTGACTCGTAATGCAACTGATGATGCTTTGTCTTGATATTTTCCTGCATATACAGAAAAGCAGAAGCTATTAGTGATATTAAGCAACTGACAACTTATTTCTAGTAACTAATGAACGTTACAAGAGCAAAATATACAGCACTGTGCAATGAACTATCGAGAAAGTATTATGTGCAGACACAGACTTGAAGATAAAATCACGAGGAGCAGCATTTTGAGCCAAAAAGGCAAGAGAATTTTGTATCAATGGAGGAAATGAGGGAAGCAATTCTCTACAATGACACTGTAGAGCTGGTGGCTGTGGCACATAGGTGCACTTCTTCAAAAGGTCTCCATATGCCAAGCCTTCCGACCCACTCTGAAGAATTCACGGGTCGACAAGCGGGAGAGAAAAATAAACATCATATCAGAGCATATCAAGAAAAGAACTTCAAACGCTTCAAAGATATCAGATTTCCTTCAATATTCTCTACACGCCATAAGATGAAAATATCAGTTTCCATAGCCCAAAAGACAACAAAAACACATCCTCTGCCTAGATCATTGAGGATTAAGACAATAATTAGGAAAGATCCTAGAATTTCTCATGGTCCAAACGTTCCTTTGAGGCATCATTCAATTTAAACAAACAAGATTAACTCCAAGCAAACCAATCTTTAGGTCCAACAGCATTGTGCCGATATAAATCATAATTACTAAACCATGAGAAAACAGGAAATTTAATTAGCATGTCATGTCTAACAAAGAACTTCATAAGTTTCCAATAATGAAATTTTGACTTGACATTCCAACTTATAATAACGAGACTTGAAAGGACCTTAACGATCTACTAAGAGCATCAGAGCATGTCTACTTGTCTGGCAATGCCTGAAATATAAGTACCCCTACATTGTTTAGATAACTTACTTTTTTCGAAAGTAACTCATTGCTATCCAAATAAGTATAAGTAAACTTTTTAAACTCTGCCAAACATGCTCTAAATATCCCATAAATCAGAAAACGAGACTCCAGAGGACCTTAACGATCGACTAAGAGCATGTCTGATTGTCTGGTGACGCCTGAAAAATAAGTACCCCTACACTGTTTGGATAACTTACTTTTTTTTAAAACAACTCTAGTTACCTTGCTATCCAAATAAGTAAACTTTTTAAGCTTAGCCAAGCATGCTCTAAATATCCCATGAATCAGTAGCTAAAAAAAATGTACGAAGAGGGACTCTAATTACTCACAAGCTTAATTGCAACCTCTTCATTTGTCTGAATATTAGTACCTGCAAAATAAATAAACAAATTGCCCAACAAGAACAAGAAACAAAAACGATAAAATTCAAGAAGAGAAAAAAAAAAAATCAATATAGACCTTTATAAATCTCTCCAAATGAACCACTTCCAATTTTCCGGCCAAGCTGAAACTTATTTCCTACCCGGGGCTCCATCCAATCCTGTGATAAAAAATACCCTTTAAAAAGCAACTTATAAGTAGCAAACAATTAAGCTGAAACTGCAGATTTAAAGCAGGAAAGAAAGGGAGGTGGCAAAGTGAATTATCATTGTATAAAATGAAACATAGGTATCTCCTCTTCTTGGCTCAGGGCTTCGATTTTATCGGCACCCACAGACTTTTCGTTTACACCTAGGTTGTAATAATACAGTTAATTATTCATAAATGTTAGAAAATAAAGTAACTTTTTTTCCTCTGTTGATCACAGCTGCTGTTCCAACTAACAAACATGCATAGTCGAATGGCATATTTCCCTATTTGTCAGCATTTTAATTTTAGTTTGTCTTATTATTGCAGTCTATCAACGTGTGTAAATTCTAATAAATCTATTTTGTCTGATTCTTGCAGTCTATCTAGTAACCTTCGAATTCCACTCACATGAGAGGCGACCCCACTTGAATTAAATATTGTCAAAAAGATGGGGCTCACTTCTTGTGTGTATTTTGTTCAGTTTCTATGGGTAATTTTCTGTACCCATAGCATTGTTCGTAGTATTAACACAGCGACAGATCTGAGATCATATTGTCAAGAATTTTACATCGTCGTTAAATTTTATTTGTATTTAAATTCTTAACGCTACGTTTTATAGTCAAAATAAAGTCATCAGGCTAAAATCGTACTTTCTCAAAAGTTATTAATTGCTCATCTCAACAACAATCACATAAGTGGGAAATTTTATGTTTGATTCAATCCTATCAATTCTATGCAAGTTTTTGTCACAACCAAGAAATAAAATTGTAATATGTTCAACTTGTGAGCCCCCCGACGAATGAAATACAATCAATTAACATAACAAGGCTTAGACAAGGAAGAGGAATAAAGGCAAATATATATCATTATATACTCACAAGACAATGCAAAATATCATACATGCAACAGCCAAAGTGCTTTGGTGTTGGGAATACCTCACTATACAGGACAAAAAATACACTAAGAATGAACCAACAAGGTTCAACCAGGAAAACAAAAAGGAAATTTGCAAACAGCCAAAAAACCTAGAAAAAAAACCTTAAATGTACAATAATTATGTTTGCTGTGGTATTACAGAAGGTGCGCTCATTAATGAATACTTCTTCTGCAGTCTCCCTTTTAAAAGCCTGATTTTCGCATCAACTCTGGCTGTGAATCCGATCTTAGTTTCCTGTCTTGCCTTTGACCGCTCTTGTTTCCACATATGTCGATCCTCGATGTCTTTCTTGTAGTACTTGATTTCTTGAATGACGTGATGATCCATTGGATTGAAAGATCTTTGGAAAGAAATGTGTGCAAGGTATGGGAGATTACAGACAACAGTTACTAAGAGGGTAGTAATCCAGTAAATTGGGGCCGGAGCTAGAACTTCTGTGAGGATTTTGAAGGCATTTTCATCGAGGGCTGATGATAATTCTCCGTAGAATACAAGAAACACATACCATGTCGTGACACTACCCCACACGAACAAGTGTTGTATCCACGTGAAGTGACTCATCGTAAGTGCAATCTGGCAATTAACGGCCCAAATAACGCAAGTGAACATAGCAGTACCAACAGCAGTCATATCAGCCGTCTGGCCTCCAGAACGGAAAGCTTGGTCGTAAAAGATGATAATGTTGAGGAAGAAGATAATGAGGGACGTGTATAGACCATTTCCCATCCACCCAATTATTCTGTACCAGTCGAAGAACAAATTTTTTGGTCCTTGCTGATATAAGGCAGGAAACTGCATTGTGCATAAGTTTGCATCAGTATAAAGCATTCCCGGATTAAATAAACTGGTACTCACCAGTCATAGCGAAATTTCATTTTGTTTCACGTATGTCACTGAACTTAAGGTTTACTAAAATTTGGTCACTTTGTCTATCTCAGCCAATCCGATAAAAGGAAACGGTGACTTGACTGTCAATCTATTTGCCAATTAGACTGCCACGTCAGGTTTTCTGTTAGTTTGACATGGACAGAATGACCACACTGTAACAAACTTGTAAGTTCAGTGTCCCAACTCACAATTTTCACGAATTTTAAGTTGATCGCCAACATTGAATTTTCACTAAAAGTTCATTGACCTAGGCATTTATCCCCAGCATTCCCACATGCTGCAGCTGTGGTGGTTTGAAAGAAATTAAAGGAAATGAAATCTAGAAAGGATTGAAAGAAAAATAACCTGCAAACACACTTCAGAGTCCACGTCCTGTTCGAATACTCCAAGTGAAATCACAGGCAATGACGTAAGAACGACGTTGAACAGCAGCATGTACCAGTCAACATATACCGACTGCCCAGAAAAGGCAGCAAAAGCCTCGAAGTAGAAGATTGTGAGGCCAAATGCAATATTTTTGTAGAAGAAATAGCAGATCTGAATGCAGAGAGTTGTAGATAAAAGTGAAAATAAAATAAAGATGGAGGGTAGCATGAAGGAAAATGACACCCATGTAATAATGAACATGTTTGGTACATGCAAAGAGATGAAAATCTGTATTACTAAAGTATATTTCGACAACATCAATGAGAATATAATGAGTTCAGCTAAGATGATTACCATCTGAGCAATTCTTTTGTAGCACCAATGTCCATGTACAACTAGAAGCCTCTCCAGAAACCGAAACTGTGCAATAGCGAAGTCGCTGGCCATTACAGCCTACAGAAAAGCCAAAATTATGTAAGCTTATATTGATCTAAAAGTAATACATGCTCATGAAAAGCTCCCATGACATGAACAAAATGTAAATTACACAAATTATAAGAAACCACACAAAAGCAAAATAAATTGATCAAAACAATAAATAAAACTAAAATTCACTCTCTGAAATGATAAATTATTTTTCAGCCAGCACATTTAGCATTAAACATTTATATACACATCCACAGAGTATGCTTTCAACATCTTTACATTCTTCCCTGATCACATGCCAATATACAGAAATTCTTGCAAAAGTGTATTTGAACCAAATCCCAAAACTGGATGAAGCCCATGAAAAGTTATAGTTCAACAAATAATTTCACAACCCTGTTGAAGTGGAAGACGACTTTTGTCAAATGGTAAATCAACCATTTCAGCTAGGCCACAAAAGTCAACTAGAATTTGATTATATATACTGATACTATATTCCTCCATCTCTTTCAGCTGGTCACCATTAAGATTTTACCTTTATCACTTTAGTTATTGATGCCACACTAAGGTAATTGATGCCAAATTTGCTAGAACTTCACAAGAGACTGAAAAAAATCCAAATAAGCATATCCGTATTTCTTTTGTTTAAAAATGAAAATACTCATATCAAACAATCATTTTCTGCAAGTTGACAGAATGTGAAAGTCAGCGTCTCTGATTCTTTAAGTACTTAATCGTTTCTGTAGTTTGATAACTGATTCTTTAAGTATATAACTATTTTGAGAATTACAAATGGCTATAGAATATGATGCCAGATACATTTGGGAGAAAGCACATTCCTTCTTATAAAGTGGAGCTACTGAATTGCGGCTTCCAGACTTAAATGCTCATACAGTATATGTACCATATCAATATTTGCATCCGATCAAATACTACTGCGAAATATTGGTTAATTTTGAGATAAGTGGAGCAAGGAATATGATCATCTAACGCTCTCAAATATCTTTGTTCTTTTTCTACTACTATTCAACGGCAGCAGCAGATAACTACACTAGAAAAGGTAAACAATGAAGAATGCATTGTTCATGGTCAGCATAAAAAATCTGGTAATATAATTAAGATAAAAGCACTACTCAATATAGCAACAAAACTAATGATTCGTGAGGATACAAACAAAATTGGCCCTTGTTTGGGCTCCATTTTGTTCAAAATGCATTTTTCTCTCCTCTTTTTAACCACACATTCTCCAATAAAATAATATTACATGTAAACCCAAAACTTGTCTTTTTTTAACCATACATTTTTCAAAAAGACCATTATTCCAATATACATTTCCCCCAAAAAATACATATTAAATGGAGCCCAAACAAGGGTTTGATCTTGTGTCCAAGAGCCCAAAATTTATTTGGGCAGATTGGCAAATTGGAATAGTGCTCAACTGCTCAGGATACAACTATATGCATTGCATTTCACGCTCTCAAGGAATCGAATCACAATGAAATACAAGTAAAGTATGTTTACTGGAAGTATATTTTTAAAGTTTTGGTGATATTTTTACGGAAGATCTTTTCTACAATTCCAATGTGTTATTTCTTCGAAGATCTACTGCAAAATCCTAGTTGCACAAACATGTTCAAAAGAAACAAATGCTTAACGCATTTAAAAACAGTTACTGTGATTTCATTGTTGCATACAGAATTTGAGCCGATAAGATAATGTTACAAACCTGCATTCCTTCACATCCACTAATACCCACACCAATGTCTGCTTCTTGAATCATACCAACATCATTTGCACCATCACCAATTGCTAATGTGGTTTTCCCAGTTCCTTCTTTTACTAATCTTGTTACCTGGTTGCTAAGTATCATCAGCAGAAATGAAGGATAGAGCAGTCATAACTATCAGCATGTTGCCTAAGCTTAAACACTTTCATAAGTTGGCAAAGCTTGAACACTTCATTAACAAGTAAATAAGTTTTTACTGGTCAAAGTTGGAATAATTTATTTATTTTAACAATAAAGTAAGAATTACTTACCAAAATGTAACGAATTTTACTTCAAAGTAAGAAAAAAGTTAATTACTTAAACATGTTAGCAACAGAGTAACCTTTACTTTTTTTTTAAGCTTAGCCCAACACGCTTGGCAGAGTTATCTCAGAAACTTTAAGAAATGAATTGCACAAGACGCAGCAAGAAATTCAATAAGTAGATGAGACAAAAGATGTCTGACCAGAGCTTTCTGCTTTGGTGAAACACGACAGCATATGACAGAAGCACAGTCAACTGCTAAATTCAAAAACTGATGCTTCATGTCATCCTCCAATGCGTAAGTTAGAGTTTTCCCATCGATGATTAATGCGAATGCAGCATGGGGATCCTTTTCAAGCTTGATCATTTGAGACCCATTGGTGATTTGCATCAAGATATTTTCTTTTATGGACTGAGAAGTAACAAACAGCAAAGAAGGCTACAATAAATTATAATAAACATGCTCAAATTTTTTGTTGCTCTTTCTATAAACAACTACCTTGTCGGGATCTTGGCCTAATGTGGCTTCATTGGTTGCTGCTATACAGATTTGCTTCATGCCTTGTCGAAGCAAACTACACGAAAATCTGCATAATGGTGACACGATTTCATTTTAGCAACCGGAAGGCTTTGAATGTCTAGACACTATGATCAACATAAATAGTTAGAGCCAGATTCCGCTGGCATGAGACAGACCCTATATTTATTGCAGTTTCCATCTTATCACCTGTCAGAACCCAGATCTTGAGACCAGCTTGTGCCAGTTTGTCTATGCACTGAGGCACCTACGGAGTAGTAAACAAAGAAAAATGTTCATTTACAAAGAGGGACTGCGTGTGTGCATCGATAGTTTCACAGCAATGATAGACCATATAATATACCCCTTTCTGTAATTTGTCCTCCACTGCAGTCGCACCAACAAGTATCAAGTCTCTTTCCATCATATCAGAAACCCGCTCCAGCATTGCATCCCTATCATCCCCAATTGAGGTTTTTGCCTTGGAAAACTCTTCATTCCAAGCAGAATATTCGGCCTCTTCGAGCTTCTTGTAAGCAAGTGCAAGGGTTCGCAATCCAGCCTCCCCATATTCATTTAAATGTTTGGTGGTAGCTTCCTCATACATTCTTCCATTCTTTGATAGCCTATCAAATATTATGCTGTAAAGAAGAGAAATAGCATCAGATTCCAGAACATATAATATTGCCCAAATACAGTCCTAAAAGGAAAAGATCATACTAAAAGAAACAACAAAAAATCACAAAGCTCACCTGGTCATTGCCTGATAACTAAAACTAACTTTCAAACTAATTCTTTAAATGCCCATTAGTGAGTGTTGACAACAACATTTATACAATATACACGTGGCATTATCTAATAGCTTAACATTTTAGATCAAGTGGTTCAACATGTTATCAAGAGCAAACAAAGGTCCTGATTTCAAGTATTGCCGCCACCCATTTAAATAAATTTTGAACATTATGCATATGCAGTCCTATCTAAAAGTTTAAACTTTTAGATCAAGTGGTTCAATTGACAACATATGAGCCATTTGAACAAAATGCTGATAGTAGTGCAACAGTTAATGGCCACATTGTCCTTTACTGCATTTTCATTGCTTATCTTTCAAAGTTTTTATTGGGTTGGGAGTTGCTTGGAGAGAACTTGAAGTAGCAAATAAGATGTTGAATGACTAACCTGTCAGCTCCTTTGCACAGGAGAAGAATCTGGCCGGTCTCGTCCCGTACAATAACAGACATTCGCTTCCTTTTGCTTGTAAAATCCAACAAATTGAGAACTTTGTACTCCCTGAATTCATAGCGATATATTAGATGTAACGACAACTGATCCAAGAGAAAATACTTTCCCAAATACACTAAAAATTATTTATTCGTGGTCTTGCCTTTCACTTGGCTGTTGATAAGAAGGATATCTCTCTCGAACGGCTATCTTCGACTGAGTTCTTTTACAGAACTCAAAACCAAATTCTTTAGCTGCAACAAGAAATGAACCTTCATCTGGTGATTCTGCTTCGTAAGTAAGATTGCCAGTTTCTTCATTTATCTCAGGAATTGCAGTGTGACAGATCGACAGTATCCTGAAAAATAATAAGATGACATCTGCGTTGGGTTCTTTGAGCCAATTTCCATTCATGAGCCGGCCATCCTCAAAGCTAAACCCCTTTATTGCAGGTTTTCGTTCAAGTTTATCTGTTGAAGTAACGACGGTCTCCAATTCAATTTCTGATTGCCCAAATGCAATTCCACTTTTCTGCCACGAAAGAGATGTACTACTCTTGCTCTTTCCCTCCAGGTCTATAGCCATCTGCTTTGCAGCAGCAAGCTCTACGTCACTAGCACGTGTTCCATATGCAGAACCCGCAATGGAGCATTTGAGGAAGTCCATTTGGTTGCATGTCAAAGTGCCAGTTTTGTCCGATAGGATCGTATCAACCTGTCCTAATTCCTCATTTAAATTTGACGTTCGTGCCTCTACAGGAGTTCCCGTCTCTTCGTCATACATATGGATGTCCCGATTCATGAACAACGCTTGGAGGACTTTTACAACTTCGATTGAAACATAGAGGGATATTGGTATCAAATAGCCGTACAACATAAGAGCAGTGATTAGATGATAAAAGCCTGAAACCTCTGGTTTTTTGGGATTAAAAAGATTGTGTCCATCTGGGGGGCTTAAATACCACCAGTTTGGCATGTCATTTTTCGTCTTCACAATAAAACCTATAGAGCTTATGAATGAGATGAAAACAAGGAGGCTGAAAAGGATGTAAATTATCTTGTCCATTTGCATCTCAATCCTGCTTCTTTTTGAAGGAGATTTCGTAGAATTTTGCATAACTTTGCTATCATGACCAGTGAATATCACAATTCCATAGACATAGGCTGTGTTCCTAAGCTTTGAATCTCTGAGAAGAATCTGACTAGGATCAAGAGGATAGACCATGTGATCATATTCAAGATTACCAACGAAAGAGTAAAGATTAGGGTTTGGATCCTCGCATCTTATGGTTGCAGTGAAATCCTTAAAAGTTGCATCATCATCCAGCGGTAAAGTTACCTCGAGGGCTCTCTTTACCTTCAAATTTGTCTCTCCATCTAAGTTCATAGTCTCTACATAACAAATTCCATCTTCATAACTAGATGATAAAAGAAATAAATCGGCAGGAAAAAATCGATCCTTTTCTACTTTCACAACATCTCCAACACGAATCTTCATCCATGGTCTGTTACCAAATACACCGTCTCCTTTATGTACACTAGCTTTTCTCAAATTAACTTTCATATCCTGTATGAAACGTCGCCAATCTTCCAAAGCTTCTTTGGCCATGCTCAACCCAACCACAAATGCTAAAGGAGCAATCATACTTACAGGTGAGAATGGAGAAACATCAGTTAATGAAAGGATTGCAGCTAGAAGAAAGTACAAGTTGGCAACACGTCTGAATTGTTCAAATATGGCCTTAGGTAGAAATGTAATGATGTTGTACTTTGTGGTAGAGATATAATTAGTGCAGTATTTAAGGAGATTTTGCTCATGTAAATGAGGCTGGTTGCAATATACCATTCGCGAGTAACCTGGTCCTTGGATGTCATGTGGCCCTTCTTCCTCAGAAGGGTGTGGTCTATAGCAAGAAAATGTATACAGACCGCTTCTTCGAATCTTACCCCTTATCCTACCCCTCGTCATTTTTTCATGGTATTTTACTACTTCATAGAACTATAAAAAGAAACCGCTAACACCTGCATTATCTGTTCTTGTGAAGATTTGCTTACGAGACTATTTTGGCGTGCTGAAATAAAAATTTGCCCAAACTTAAAAGACTGGTTTTAAGAAATTGCAGCAAAAACACCACCTGGAAATCAATTGAAAACAAAAGACAAAAATGTTGAACCTTTTCCATCATAAACAACAAAGAATGTACAAGTACATTGCACAAACTTTCACAAAATGACAGTCATAATGTCATCCACTATTCTTTAAAACGCAAATGCAAATCTAACTATTAATTCAAAATATTTGTGTAAAGACAGATCAATTACAGCCAATTATAAAAGAACAAAAATTTTCATGTCAATACTCCCCACTTCAAATTTTGAAGGTTTAACTGTGGCTGAAATTATCTTCAAAAGTTGCAGAGTCAAATTTATCCAAAAAATTAGCTTCAAAAGAGTAAATTAAAAAGGGAAAAAATATAAATTTATCGGAACTCAGCAATTCATGACCTCCAAACAAATAAATCAGTCTTGAATCTTGATGTATACAATGACTCAAGAAGCTAATCTTACAGTCTTGAAAATCTTGATGTATACAATGACATTAAGAAACTAAACATTACAGTCTAGTCTCTAGATAGATCATCAATAACGAATAAAACAAAAATGATACCACGTTTCAATTACCACCTCAAATGAAGCTCCAAACATTTAAAATAAAAATACACCCAATTTTTTTTTTTTCACATCTTCTTTCACACAATTTACCACAACAAAACAACCTAATAAAAACATGACCATAGTGATAAAAACTCAATACAATATTCGTGTGTGTCTATATATATATATATATATATATATATAAGAGAGAGAGAGAGAGAGAGAGAGAGAGAGAGAGTATATATGACTTATTTACATACAGATCATTAAAAAAAAAAAAACAAAAAAAAATATGTGTGTGTCTATATATATATATAAGAGAGAGAGAGAGAGAGAGAGAGAGAGAGAGAGAGAGAGAGAGAGAGTTTATATGACTTATTTACCTACAGATCAGGTGGGTGGATCAAGAAATTCAAAAAAATGGGAATGTTCTTCAAGAGGCCCAGATGGCAGAAGAATGGATATTGATGAAAACCCAGCTGACACAAGTTGCAGAGATCGGCAATGGAGGAGAGAGAAAGGGAGAATGAGAGTGTGACGGAGATTTTTATTTACAACAGAGCACATAACCAAAAACAAACGCCAGCGATTTACGCTCCCTCTCTCTTTTCTTCATTTTCTACAACGTTTCATACTTTCATACATAATTCATTATTTCTCACATATTCATCTGCTTTTATAGAAAAAAAAAATAACAAAATAATATTTGAAAATAATTGGTGAAAGAGGAAAAAAATCATTCTTACGTCGGAAAAAAAAAAAAAGAAAATCATATTTCCATATATTGAAAATTGTTCGATAAAAGTATATATATAGTTACGGTCAAAATGATCTTACGATTGATTAAGTGAGAGAAATTTAGATGCTTTTTTGAAAATTGAATTGATAATGCGGCTTTTGATTCATCTCGATTTTTACGTGAACTCGTCGATTACGTCAGATAAATTTAGATACCTCTTTTTAAAAAAAAACGTGAATTGACAGTACAACTTTCAATTCACTTCGATTTTGCATTTACAATTTTGATTTTCTTACATATAATTAGATTAAACAATTTTATTATAATTTCTAGTCTTTCGATCCAACTAGTTGATTCAGTTGTTTCTTGGTACGTAAGATTTTATTTTGTTAATTTGATTTATTAATTATTTTTTCCTTTCGATATCTGAAAATGGAAGTCAAGTAATTATTTCTTTGTTTTTAAATAAAATATTAAACAAATTATTTATATAAGTAATTTCAGATAATAAATATCTTTTAAAATTTTGACACAAGGGTTTGACTGTGACGACATAAAATTGATGCAAATGTAACAGTTTCTGATGTGGCAAATTTACTCCCAACTTTTTACTGTTTGCTTATACTTGAGCGTGTTTGGTAGAAATTAAAATCGAATTAAAATTGAAAAATTAATAGTTATTATTGACTTTTATTAGACGAGTGAGACCCAATAACAGCTATATTTTCAATTTTAATTAAATTTTGAGTTATACCAAACACGCCCAAAAATCATTTCACTATAAATTAAAAGAACGAATACATTGGCTGGACGTGTAAAAAAAAAACCCATTTCACCAAATTTACTATACGGTATAAGAGCAAGTTTGGTAGAGATTAAAATCGGATTAAAATTGAAAAATTAGTCGTTATTGTTGACTTTTATTAGACGAGTGAGATTTAATAACGACTATATTTTCAATTTTAAATGAATTATGAATTATGTCTAACACTCCCGAAGAATAATAAATGACCGTGAAAGGGCGGGGAACAGATAGGGAATTCCGGTGGGACCCACTGTTGCTTATGTGCACATTCATCAAGCAACGAGGATGATTGGATGTTTCTGACTGGGCCCACGCACAAGTCCTTTATGCCTCTAAACTCGGCGGCCATTTTGTCCATACTCTCCATTTATTGTGCTGGAATTTTCATTGGTTCGATTACTTCAACAAATATTGAAATTAGTAATAAAATAGAACAAATATAAATATAAAATAAATATTATATTAAATCAAAATCTATTCTTGACACTATTTGTTAAAATCTAATTCTGGGAGATAGCTAACGAGAAACATGTTCAACTTTATATAGATTAACATCAGAATATTTGGTCGATTAGTACATTTGCGATTCAAAGATGAAGAATAATAGTGAGTTCCACGATATGTATAAATAATAATTAGTAGTAGTTATAATTATATGGTTGAAATCAATGTCTGATTTTGACTGAATTTATAACAATTTATAGATTTGTATATAATCGAAGGCTATATGAGATTTTGAAAAGAAACGAAATTGAAAAAGGTATTATCTAGAAAATTTGCCGAAATTCTTTGAATTTTTGTTATTTTTCATTGTAATGTCATAAGAAAATTTCGTGTGAAATCAAGCAAAGGTCGAGAAAGTTAGGATACCAAATCTTGAAGGTTGATTTTTTACCATTAAAAGCCGTTCAAAATAACGCGTAATCTCTCTCTCTCTCTCTCTCTCTCTCTCTCACTCTCTCTCTCTCTCTATATATATATATATATTATCGATCAATTAACTATAGAATTGGTCCAAACTCATGATTCTCATGAATTAATTGCAACTACTTTGAGACATTATTCAATTTTGCCTCCTCTTCATGTGGCATGATATTAACGTGCATAGATTAGGACCACAGTAGGTTTTTACAAAAATAGGTCTACGGTCATCTTGTTAAGTAGTTGTCCTTGGGGGCATTATCGTCTATTTACTCCAAACTCCAAATAAGCACAAACAAAAATAAAAGTTCAACTAGTTTTGCTTAAATCGCCTCGAAATGGAGTCATGGAGATGTGACGGTTGATTCAATTGTGATGGTCAAATTAATGTGTTAAGAAATGAAATCTCTCTTTTCCTTTAGAGATAGATGCGATAAATGAAATTTCATCGATATGATTCAGAGTCTCAGACCGTCTAGTAAATTTGTTTGATCCTAACAAATGTTGTGCTAACTAATGAATTTTTGAGAATGCATTATGGAAATTGCACCATCTCGAAGGATTTTATATTACACTACTTGACTAGCACGCTCCTAACAAAGTTCTTAAAATTATATTGGCGTTGCTTGGTGTGTGCTGCAGCAGCCTCTAGAGAAATACGTCTTTGTCGAGATTTGGGGTCCATTTTAAAATATTACATTTATTAAAATGAGTAAAGCAAGTTCTTATATGTAATTTTAATTATATATAGTTACACTATCATATCGCGTAATATTCAACTCTTTTTTAATTGAGGAAAAGTCTAACGTAACGGTCTGATTAGGGGCGGAGCCCAGTATTGTCCAGTGTGGGCACAGGCCCACACTGGACTTTTGGGCTTAAAGTTTTTTTTTTGTTATATGTTAAGTCCAGCCCAAGAAGATAATCCAAAATCACTGCCAATTAACTACCCAGCGTCCCAGGCCCAGTCGGCCAGCCCAATCCCCAAAAATTAAACCCGAATTCACTTCCCAGACCCATTTCCACCCGTCTACAATTGAAATGCCCATATCTGAAATCCCAAATCCGCGCAACCTCTGCACGACCTCACTACCTCCACCTCCACCTCCGGCCTTCTTGAACAACCACCAACTGAAGAAAATATTCAGGTAAGCATTCTTCTCAATCCGGCCAATTATTCTGTTAAATGATTGATAAACTACAATCAACTGCCGAGCTTGTTCTCTGTCTTCTTGATGTGCCTCTCCATTAATCAGATTATGTTACTTATAAAATCAATTGCTCAACTAATCAAATGAACTGGTTTGCACCCGATTTTGAACAGGAGAAACGGATCTGAATATGTGAAAATAATCACTTTTATTCTGATAATAAAGGAGGAATCATTGTAAACACTTGCAAATTTTTATACAATGCATCAGAACATTTATTCATCAAATGAGAGAAAGAGAACACCCAAGTTGTGGAGAAAATGAGTGTCACTGTGGGTATATAAATGGATTCTGCATATCTGCAGCCAAATGTTTTTAATTAGAACATTTGATTGCATTCAAACATGGTTTAATTCTTATTTTTGGTTGTGCAGTCACATTATTCTATATTTTTGAATTGCTTTATTAATGTAGCAGAGTTTTAAGTTTCCCACTAATTTTCTCGACATTGTTCATTGAATGAAGCTCTTTTTTAACACTAATTTGAACATTTTTTGTACTAGATTAGTAGAGTAATCCATTTCGTGCCCGATTGTGAAGCACCCAACCTCGGATTTTTTGGCTTCTTTCTCTAGAGAATCATCTATCTCCGTAAGTAAGCTCGACACTTTTATTATTGAAATGAAATTGCTGAAATTTGGGAGTTATTGAATTGAAATGGTTGAAATTTGGGTGTCTGTTGAATTGAAATGGTTGAATATTGATGGGGGAATCCCAGGGACATCGAATCATGTAGAATTTAATATTATCGTACTACCGTTTTATATTTTTATTATCATTACATATGACAAAAATTCGACGTTCAACATCGATAAGTTGTGCCCCCTCCTGACCAAAAATTCTGGCTGCGCCCCTGGGTCTGATCATACCCATCTAAGTATGGGTAAAATCGGTATGATAGGTTATAGGTATGACAATTGGTGAGTTTTCTACTACATTTTAGTTAAAAATGGACATTAAACTAGCTCGATAAACTATGATATTTTATTTACATATCATTTCACACATCAATTGTTATTAACTTTTTCTAGGTACTAAACTGACAACGATCATACTACATATACATTATTGTATACATCATTTTTGACATTGTGTCATGTGACGATACATGATTGGAGAATTTTTTAAAAAAACTATCTTTTTCGTCCAGAACTTTTTGAGATACAATGAAATGTCCATAAAGATGTACACCATGGAATGCATATTTAGAATAATTCAACAAAAAATTGATGGTAAATCAAAATTTTTGTCGACGGATTATAACATTGACTTTTATAAGCATTTGGCTAACCGTCTTAATGTCAACTACAAGTAGAAATTTGTCTCCAAAATATCATTTTATATTTTAATAAAATAAAACGCTCTGAGAGTCTGATGAGCCGTCAATATTTGATATGAATAAAAAAATTAAGTGATTATTATTTTTTATTTTTATTTTTATTTTTTTAAGTTGCTACCCTAACAAGTTTTTTTCTTTTTTTGGTTCTATATTTTATTTAGAAGGGTAGAGTTGAAGCAATAGATGTTAACAATTCATGTTACTCGGACAAAATATGAAAACAACTACAATATTAAACAGTATTTAGGTCAATGGACGAAGTTGCTTGGAAAATCATCAAAAATAGCCCTACATTAAAGTCTTTTAATATTTTTGTACTACTTTTTTTATTGGTTCCTTATCATTTTTGTCCTACAACGTGCCACATACGATATCTATTTGATTTTGGATAGAGAATAATACTCCTTGTATAATGTTGGATTACAACATTGGGTTACAATATCTCACAAGGGAGGTGGGACCTACTATTATTTTAATTACGGGGTCCATCTACCTTGTGAGTGAGTGATTGTAACCCAACATTGTACATGTANAATTGAAAATATAGTCGTTATTGGATCCCACCCGTCTAATAAAAGTCAACAATAAAAGCTAGTTTTTCAATTTTAATCTCTACCAAACAGGCTCTAATATTTGAATTGAAATTGCGCGATAACGTTAAAACTTGTTCTGATAAACTCATCTATAGCACACAATAATTCCAGTTTCGGAAATCGGGAAGTAAGAGAAGATCGAACAAGTTATCATACTTTCTTTTTTGTTTAGTCTTCTTGGAAGATCTCACATGTTTGCAATCTAAGGGATCTGTTTCTAAGCTTTTATATTATAAAGAAAACTTTGCCCGACAAGCTGGAGTAGCTCAGTTGGTTAGAGCGTGTGGCTGTTAACCACAAGGTCGAAGGTTCAAGCCCTTCCTCTAGCGTTTTAACAATTTCTTATTTTTTTTTTCTGATTCAATAAAAATTCAAGTACACGACATGCTAGACATTCTTCACTTCATTTTTTTGTGACCTACAATTTCTTCAATCTCTGATTCAATAGCTCAAATTAAAAAAAGAAAAGAATATATATATATATATATATAATTGGTGCTAATGGGCGGATTGAAGACTGATGCAACAATTATGATGATCCGACTAGAAGACGTCTTTGTAAATCAAAGTACACGATGTGTTAGACATTCTTCACTTTATTTTTTAGGTGCCACAATTTCTTCGATCTACATTGTTGCATTAAGATGCTCCTCTTAATCCTCAGTTTTGCTTGTCACAGCATAATAATCACATTATTGCGTTAAAAATGCTGTAAGATGCATATACAAGATAATATGGATTGCACTAAAAAAGATTGTCACCTAAATTAAAAATAGACAATGTCTACAAAAGTTACTCTTCAAAACAACATATTTAGGATTATATTTGGTTGATATGACAAGAAAAAAGTAGATATTATCAAGTACATCGACCAGGTGTGCATGTTCTTCTAGACACGGTGAGCCGCCATAATTTAATATTTATCTCTTTTTCTCAAATTTTTGTTTTTATTTTTTCCCCATTCCTTTTTTCTCACCTTTTTTCTCACGTCTATTAAACATACATTAGAGATGAAATTGAATAATAGAAGGGATTCATTGAAGACGAAATTTGAACCAGACTCTCTATCATTAGGCATCAATGTCACGTAAATTGAAAGTCTTTCTCTTTAGATTACATGTAGTTGCAATCCACTTAAGATGTTGGAAATGCTCTTAATCTCATTTATTCGAAACTCACCTAATTTAATATTTATCTCTTTTTCTCAATTTTTTTTAAAATTTTTTTCACGATTCCTTTTTTCTCATGTCTATTAAACATACATTAGAGATGAAATTGAATAATAGAAGGGATTCATTGAAGACGAAATTTGAACTAGACTCTCTATCATTAGGCATTAATGTCACGTAAATAGAAAGTCTTTCCATTTAGATAACACGTAGATTGCAATCCACTTAATATGTTGGAAATGCTCTAATCTCATTTATTCAAAACTCACCTAATTGTTATTTGAGCCCCAATTTTGTTAAAAAATTGTGTTTTGTAATAGTGCTTTTTTAGAGATATGTGGTTAAAAATTATGTAAAAGTTTTAGAATTATATGCAAAATTATTTTATTGGAAGAATGTGATTGAAAACGAATTTGGAGAAAAATGAATTTTTAGAGAATGAGGTCAAATATGGATCTAAACTCACGAATCTAAATAAATAGTCTTACTCAATTCATTAACAATTTGTTTCTGTTATGAACCAATCAAGATACCAGTATCGTCATGATACCACTTGTTGAGAATTCAGGCCAAATAATAAAAGACGAGAATAATATGATCAATATGAAAAATAATGGAACACACAACAACCAAGATTTTTGTGAAAAGAGAGGAGAATTTATTATACTAAAAAACTAAAATTGTCTTTACAAGATTTAATTCTCATAATCTAAATCTAAACAATTCTCTCAAATTTCTTATATATATATATATATATATACAATAATAATCTAATTGTTATCTCGAGTATCTATTGAGTTTATAAAGAGCCTACACCTTGTGGAGTATTTATAGGAGTCAATCTTGGAGTTATTGATGACGTAAAACACAAAGTCCCTTAAAAAACCAAACAAGAGTAATTTTTTTCCCAAACGGGCAGCGCCCTTACGCCGGCCCTTCTGCCTCTTTTTTGTTGCTTGGCTCCGTCCTAATACTTTCAAAATACTTTTTTAACCATCTCAAAGTCCTTATCCCAACTAAACTCTCAATCCATGATGAAATTTAATCCCTTATCAAACCGAACTTCCAAATCAAAATTATACAGGCTTCCTCTATAAATCAAACTTCCAATCACATGAAATTTGAGTCACAGAACATAAGAGTTTCATGAAATTTGTAGTTATAATTAATTATTGACGTTGACTTAAATTTTATTTGAGCCAAACATAAGCTATATTTAGAGACAACTTTGCCTCATTGTACAGATTACATACTACGTGGTCATACATCTTAACCTTTGTTTCGAGTATTTCGGAGCAGTCTTCGAGATTGACATTAGTTTGGATATACAATTCAATCATTCACTCAACCTATGGTCACCCCAGTTATACATGGTAGCATCAATTGGTAGGGGATGGCAAAAAAACTCATTCAATCCGACTCCACCTCATTATCTGTCTAACCAAGTAAACATGGCGAGTATGGGACGGGGGGTCATTGTCCTGAAATGAGTACGAGAATCATAGTACCCCGTAGTGATGGCAAAAAAATTCACCCTGCCCCGACGCTGGCCCGCCTCGGGGCGAAAAAAACTCGCCCCAACGGGTTGGTGGGGTGGGGTAGGACGAGACGGGGAGGGTGTGCCCCGGCCCGTGAAGAATAAAAAAAATAATTAACTACAAATTAAAAAAAAAATTAGTTAACTTAATTTTTTGATTAAAAAAATTAAACAGGGCAAGTCCGCGCCCCAAACTAGCCCCGCCCCGTCCCATCTAAGGTGGGGGCGGGATGGGGAGTGGCAGGGCAGGAAGGGGTGCCCCGCCCCGTTGCCATCTCTAAGTACCCGCCTCATTTAAACTTAATTTTAAATTTAAATTTTTTATCAAATAAAAATAAAAGATTTATCATCATTTTTATAGAGAATATGAGTTGTTCTTAACAAATTGAAAAAAATAGTAATAATATTTACAAACTAAAAACATAAAAAAAACAAAAGCAAAAATAAAATAAACGGAGCGATAAATGGGGCAATGATCATTCCCCACTCCGATTCTGTTCCGTCCCATTTTAATTGGGTATGGAAATGAAGAAGGTGATAAAAATATTCTATGGGATAATGGCCGGAATGACCGACCCGTCACATACCCGCCATGTTGTCATCCCTATCGATTAGCCCAATATGTGAAAACTAAAAGTCACAGTTAATATACGGTTAAAAATTACAACCACGTCCACAAATGCTCATCCCGCTCCCGATCACCTTGCCGAAGATTTTGGAATATTAAATACAACGTGCCCTCATAATTGATTATGAAGGGCAAGAAGACACTACACGTTCTTCTTCAACTTAAACCATTATCTCACCGTTTCCTTGCCAGACGAATGGGAATAGCTTGGAGCTACTACTTACTACACAATTGCTTTGCAACCAAGAAAACCTTACAGTTCTCTAGAACCTCTTTGGAGTCTAATACCTCTTCCATCATTGTGAGCTAATCCAAGAATTCCTCCAGTTTAAACCCACCATGAAATTTGGGGATATCAACTTTAAATCCCAATTTTCACTTCTAATATATGATCATCACCACCACCACTACCACCGGAACCACCACCACCACCACCGGAACCACCACCCCTTTCTGCTCACAGTCACGCCATAGATGTTAAAGGGTGGCTAGTTGCACCACACAAATCTTGATTCTCATCACGTAACATAAATTTATCAACCTGTACCTAGCAAGCATTATTCCATCATATCTTACCCATGCCAACATGAACATTAATGCATGCAATAATACCACAAATGGCATTAGGGAAACATCAAGTGATCACACAATTGGCATAATAAATTAACATTCTAATATGAAGAATGGATCATAAAGAGGGTTGACAATTATGTCCAAGCCGTCAATTCTATTCATAAAAATCAAAACCAATAAACGATTATCTTAACCTGCTATTTTGTAAGTAAACCTTGTGTCTTAAAAGACCATAATACCAATGTCAATAATTACTAGATAAACCTAGAATGCCTTTGGGTGGTCAAACTTATAACGTAGCTATCGTCTCTGAGTTTTAGTAGGTTTGATAAAAGTTGATAAAATGTGTGACTGAAAAATTGATAAAAGTTATGAATGATATGAGATATATAGAGATGTCAAACGAACCGAACGGCTAGTTGGCTTAGCTCTGCTCGTGGGCGGCTCAGATTGACTCGTCGACGAGCCGAACCCACTCAACTCGCCCATGGACGAGCTCAAGAACTAGCTCGTGGCTCGCCACTACAGTGACCAAAATGGTCACTTTTAAAAAAAAGAGTTGCAATGGTCATTGAACTTACAAAAGTGGCCGTTTTGGCCACTTCATTTATTTCCTTCTTTTTTACTCTATAAATATCCTAACCCATTTCCAGATTTTTTTCACACCAACAATAATTCTCTTTCACTTCCACATTCTACAATCTACTACATTCATTTCTACCTTCAATTTCAATTCTTCAATATCAATTATCATACTACAAATTTACAATTACAATCTCATACATAAACTTTATTTGAATTCTTGATTTCTTTCCATACTCTTTATTTATTTACTTAGTTACTATACAAATTACAATACATATTCTATACATTTCATCACAATTCACAAATGGATCCACCATCATTTGTTGATGGCTAGTTCGGTATCGGAGGCGAATCACCATAATGCCGCAAAGTCAATTTCAAAATGAATTTGTCTATCTCCTCGAAGTACCCATTTCCAAAAATATTCCAGATTTGAATGCTCGCGGAAGTAGTAATCCAGTTGATTTGGCTAACGTTGATGATCTCGAAGCGAAACGAAAGGAATTAGATATTTCTGATAAAAGAGGGAAGCGAAAGGGGGGGAAAACAAAACGTTGGGATCACTTTAAATTGATTCCAATGGGTCGTTTAGTCGATAGAGTCACAGAGTTTAAAGCAATATGTAAATAATGTCAATAGCGATTGACATGGCAAAAGAAAATTGGTAGCACATATCTCAATCGTCACTACAAAACATGTGTGACCAAACGTGAGCTTCTTGGTGCCTCTCAAATGCAACTGCAATTTGGTAGTTCAATCACCAATTTTGCTTCTACGACACCTTGCACGTGGATGTATTCGGAGGAGAAAGCTCGAACAAAAATGGTCAAATTCGTTGCTGGTGATGAGTTGCTTCTAACAATAGTGGACAACCAACATTTCATCTCCTACGTGAAAAATATCTTCAATCGAGGTACGTTGGGGGTAAGTAGAAACACTGTTCATTCCTATACAATATAATATTTTCTTAATATAAAGAAACAATTGATTATCGATTTACAAAAATATGGGGTATTATATCTTTAACTTCGGATTTATGAGAATTGATTAATAAAAGAGGTCATATAGCTGCAACTGAACACTATATAGATGCACTTTGGTGTGTGTATAAAAACGTTATTACTTTTAAAATTATTGAGTTCTCTCACAACGCTTATAATATATTTAACGTTATTATGAATATTATTAGAGAATATCATTGCAAGAGTAAAATTTTTTCTTTTACATTTGACAACGCTAGTGTTAAAGAACCAATTATCGATAAATTGTGTAGAGTACTGCAGCCCGATTTTGATGGTTATTTATTTCATATTCGTTGTGTGTGTCATATTTTTAATTTGATTGTGTAGGATGGTTTGAAACATATTAAGAATGAAATTCAAAGAATTAGGGATGAACTAATATATATCATGCTTTCACATATTAGAAAACAACGTTTGAGAATTTTTGTTCCGAATTTGGGGTAACGAGTATGAAAACATTTGTTAGTGACGTGAGATATAGATAGAACTCTACTTAGTTAAGCTTTGTCTGGGCGCAATTACAATTTTAATTTCAACCGTTGCGTCCACAATTTTTGACTTTTGTTTACTCACAGCCAGCCCACAATTTAAATGACAACTGTCCAAAAAAGCCAATTTTGTGTCATTTTAATTGCGCCCAGACAAAGCATTATTATTAAAATCATAAGAATGATTTGAACAATTAATAACTGAATTTTATAATAATAGATATATTAGAAACGATGATGAAACTATTTTGAATGAATCCGATTGGCTTTTAGCTTTTAAAATTTAAAAGTTTTTGTCAAATTTATATGACTATACAAATATTTTATATGGAGTGTACTATCCCACTAGGTGTATGATACTTGAACGTCTTTACATAATTGCAATGATTTTTTTTTAAAATAAAAAAATGATCCTGATTTTACTGAAATCATATATTCTATAGAATTTAAGTTTAGAAAATATTGAGAAGACTTATTTATGTTATTTCCTTTAGCATTCATCATGGACCCTCGATACAATTTTTCAGGTATTAAATATGTAATTGATCAGATTTCAAAGACTTTAACTTTTATTTTACCTATAACTTATTGAAATTTAGAACAAACTTTATATGAAATGTATGAGTTATATGCAGAACGAATGAGTGCAAATATTAGTCGAACACCCTTTGCACCTACTCCTCTCGCAGATATTGAAGTTAAGACGATGCTGAAATATTATATCTATTTGAAGGCAATAATGCGTATAAATATGGTGCAATATGTTCTTCTAGTAGTAGTATGTCTACCACATGTAATCAGACATTGGACGCAAGTTTGAATACATTGTCTGCTGAATTACTTGATTAATTTAATCATAATATGCCTAAAATTAAATCAATTAAAAAAATTTGAAAGAAGTAATTGAATTCTGGCGAAAATACGGACGAAGATGACTAGTGGCTTATGCGATTACGAAAGACCTACTAAGGGCCTGTCTGGCACAACTTCTTTCCCAATTTGAGCAATTAAATTGACTGTTGCTGCCTGCAAAATGGGTCCCAGTGTAGCAGCAAAATTTGACTGCTTAAAAATGAAGTACATAAAATGGGTTTCTATCATGCAAACATGAATTAAAGAGCTTGGGTGAAATGGTCATTCTGCCATAAATTTGTCCAAAATTGCGGTTGATGTGTCAGATATTTTGCAAAAAGTATGATTTTTGTGAAAAGTAACTGACCAAACTTTAATTATCAACGGTTCAAATTGTGATTTTAAGTGCATCCAGATAAGCCCTAATACTTTCGATTAACAATGTAGTTTCGGAGTCTTCTTTTAGTAAGGGCATTCTATCCAAGGTCAGGAGTCGGTTGAAATAAGATATTTTGGAAGCATTAATGTGCATGAATGATGGCAATACGCTCACTTCCAACTGCAAAATAAATATGTCGAAATTGCATGTCGTCTTATAAGTAATATTTAATTTAACAATATTAATAAGTTTGTTATTTTAAAAAATTGTGCACGTAACAAATTGTTTGTGTATAATTATTAACTCCGCTTACTTGAAATTTAAGTAATCGGTCCCAAATCCGGATAAATGAGTCGAATTTTATTTATAAAAAAAAATTAAAAAGACGAGTTCGCGAGCGCCGAGCCGCTTTGCCACCTTTAGAGACGTATGGTTAAAAATGAATTTTAAAAAATAGGAACCATTTTGCATCAAAAACTTTTAATTGGTTCTTTTTATACTAAGCTCCTGTTTGAGCCCCTATTTTTGAGGAAAAAGTGTTTTCGAATAATTATTTTTTAGAAAATGTGTGATTAATAAATGGAGAAAATTTTTGAATTCACTTATACATTTTTTTTTTTTATGAAAGAATGCTTGATTGTAAATGGATTTTGAAAAAATAAATAAATAAA
>CAIGRO010139850.1:4478-15364 GCA_903798355.1 Fraxinus baroniana | reverse complement strand
AGGGCAAATAGTAATGGCCAAATAAGGAAAAATAATTTTTTTTTGCAGTGTTCACGGCGTGCACAATTGCATGCCGTAACTAATCTAGTTTGCATTTTTTATGGCATATACAAATGCATGCCATAAATAATATAGTTTAATTTTTTACGACTTGCACAAATGCATGCCGTAAAAAATCTAGTTCAATTTTTTACGGCGTGCAATCAATGTGTGCCGTAAAATACTTTTAGTTATTGAATTATTACGGCGTGCATTTAAGACATGCCGTAAATAGTCATTTTTTACGGCATGCCTTATATCGTAAAAGTTTACTTTTTATGGCATGCCATCAATGTATGCCATAAATATTTTTAGTTATTGAATTATTACGGCGTGCATTTAAGACATTCCGTAAATAGTCATTTTTTACGGCATGCCTTATATGCACACCGTAAATGCGTGCTGTAAAAAGTAACATTTGTTGTAGTGTACTCAATTGTGATGGTTAAATGACAATGTGGTTCAACAACAGTCGTTCACCCAGTTTAAGGATTGTCCATTCACAATTGTTAATTTGGTATGATTTAATTAATTAATAGTTTTCAATAATTGTCAAATACAGAAGTATATTTTAAATTGGGATATTTTTAGTTTTACAAGGATTGGATAAATTTAAAATAATTTTTTTTCTCTAAACGGTTTGCTGATTTGAAATGGTAAACATAAATTTAAACCCAAACCAAACTATTTCGAAGCTGTTTGGCTCGATTCAAAATCAAAACCTTGACGAATCATGTAGACCCAAACCAACAATTTTGAAAAAGAAATTTGGTTTTGAGGTTTGACGGTTTTAATGTTCAGCAATATTATTCACAATATGTCACACAGGTGTGGTAGTTATAACATGAGACTCGTAAACTAATATTTCTGGACTTGTCCGATGTGCACTTTAATGGTCCCGTTTGAATCAGAAAATAAATTTATACACCTGTATAGCTGAATGCATAACCTATGTTGCCTACATTATTTTATAAGCAAATGATTTTTATCAATGGTTAAAATTGATCTGATTAGAAAAGCCATTAAGTCACTCCATTAAGATACATCAAAACTCCACCATGAGGGCAAAGCGTGCCCATGCGAGTCTGACAGATCTTCCCGACCAAAAAATCCCAACGTCCTTGTCGGAATAGAATCAAGATACTCTTTGAACTTATCCTCAAACCGTCACAAATCGACATCTCTTTCATAGGTTGCATCAATCCTACTAACACCTTTCCATTAGACAATGTAATCCGCCCTTCTATTTTTTTTTTACTTGCACATATTGTTTGAGGATCCAAACTTTGTCACTTCCTTATATACTATTTTCTAATCATTTGAGGAGCCCTCTTAGTCTGTAACCAATCTTCACTCATCAAACTTTCATTAAAAAGCTTCAGATAATTTTTTTGGAACAAATGATCAAGTAGCTTCAGCCGATTTCTCACAAGTTTAATTACTTCGAAGAGACCATCATACTTTTGAAACAACCCATGATGCATTGTTTTGTTGCTAATCTTCTTCCAAATTTGGGGAGTTAATTTCAACATCATCTTATACCTAACTTGAAATTCATCATCCCTTTTATTCTTATCAGCATACTTTTGCATCCATCGGGCAGCCTTGATAAGGTTATCCTTAGCTTACTCAAACATCTTCTATTTATCTTGTACAAACCAAAAAGCAGTTGGACACACATTGCGTCCCATTGTTTCACAGTCTCAAGAGGTGTCTTAGGCATATGCCACATAGTTAACTCATCCGGACACAAGCTTGCACCAAAGAATTGATGTAGATTATAAAAAAACTAAGCCATATATCTAGAAAACCGATTTTGTCTGACTTGCTGAAACATAATACATGAGATATTCTTCCAGCAATACATTTATCCTTTTCGTCTGGCCATCCGTCTGGGGATAATTTGCCGCCAACAACTTTAATTTAGACCCCATCATGTTAAACATGGTCTAAAACTTGCCTATAAACCAAAATTCTCGATCATTCACAATATCCTTGAGTATTCCAAAGTATTTCACAACGCTTTTGAAAAATAGTACACCGGTAACGTCTGTTGTGCACTCGTGCAGAGCTGTAACGAAAATTGAATATTTCGAAAACCTTTCCACTACCACCATAATGGACTTGAACCCATTGATCTTTAAAAAACTTGGAATAAAATCTATAGAAATTGACTACCAAGGCCATTCTAGAACTTGCAAAGGCTGGAGCAAACCTGCCTTCTTTCTCCTTTTCCGTTTTATCATGTTGGCAGACCAAACAAGATTTCACATAAGCCTTTACCTTGTCACCCATCGTCGGCTAGTAATACGATTTCGAGAGCAAAGCTAACATCCTTTCAATATCTGGATGGACTGCCCATTGTAGATCATAACTTTCTTCCAATAGTTATTCCCTTAGACGTCCCTTCCGAAGGCATATATAGTCTACTGCCTTTGGCATATATCAAGCTATCTTCAACCTAATACCATCTTACCGTGTCATCTTTAATTTCATGTAACAACTTGGCATAAGCAATATCCTTTTCAGCCCTCTATTTAATTCTGTCAAGAAAATCAGATTCAACTGTCATGAGGGCTGAAACATAAGCTTCAACAGACTTCTGACTAAGTGCATTTGCAACTTGATTTTCGTTGTCGGGTTTATGAACCCACACAAAATAAAACCTAGCCAAAAACTTCTTCCATCTAACTTATTTCACCGACAACTTCTTTTGGGACTTGAAATATATACTGGCTACATTATTTGTTTGGACAGTGAATTTTTCCCTAACAAATAATAGCCCCTTCAATTTTATCTCTTTTTCATGAGTTGAATAACGTTGCTTCACATCTTTCAATTTTTGACAATCACAAGCACTCTAATGTCCATCTTGTACCAATACACCTCCAATAACACGTTCAGATGCATCGGTGTGCACTTCAAAAAGCTTCTCAAAGTCAGGCAACTACAACATCTACAGGGTAGAAACATCATGTTTCTACTTCTCATTTTCGATCCTTTTTTAGCATATCCATCAAGGCTTTATTTTCTTGGAGTAACTTTGAATAAAACATTGATAATAGTTAGCTAGTCTAAGAAAATAACATAATTCAACAACCTTAGCCACTTCATAATGACCTTTACCTTCTTCTCATCCATTCTGATTTTTCACTCACCAGCCCAATGTCCCAAAAACATTACCTCCGAATGACAGAGTTCATATCTCTCCTTCTTGACATACAATTGATGTTTTCTAAGCCATGAGGACACCTTTTTCATGTGGCCAACATGATCACCCAATGATCGACTATATATCACAATATCATCCAAGTATAACACCACAAAATTATCCAAAAATTTTTATAGCACATCATTCATCAAATTACAAAAAGTGATAGGTGCATTTGTAAGCCTGAATGGCATAACTAAAACTTCAAAGGAACCATACCTAGTCATGTAAGCAGTCTTTACATTATTCCCTTAAAAAATTCTTACTTATGAATTGCCTCGATCACAAATCCAACTTGGTGAAGAATAAAGCTTTCTCTAATTGATTAAACAATTTAGCAACAATATGCAGCAAATATTTGTTCTTCACTGTGATCTTATTCAGTGCACGATAATCTACACATTCTAGTGGAAATATCATGCTTTTCTAAAATAAACTGGGGCACCTTAAGGAGCTTTACCCATATCAAGTAAATCATCAAGCTTCCTTCTCAACTTTACCAACTCAGATGAAGCCATTCGATATGGGGACGGTGTAGGAGCCTTTGCACCTGGTTCGAGCTCAATTTTGTGATCAACATTATAGCGAGGTGGAAGAGATCTTAGAAGTTCCTATGGCATCACATCAATGAACTCATATGAGAGACTTTCAATTTGGTAAGGCACCTCCACAACTTGATCTTCTTTAATATCCACCAAGGTCGCAACAAAAGTCGTTTCCCCTTTCCTTAGACCAGCCTTAAATTGTTTTGTAGATTGCATATCACTCTAAACATGTTTTCCCTGATTATTGTCAAGATATCTCACTGGCACAAAACAAGGACTCCCTTCATTTGTAGTGTTTTGACAAATAATGAAATAGCAAGGATGAGCTCAAAATCATCCGAGGGAATAGTCATCAAATTGCACTTTCCCTCCCATTCACCCATACGAAGGGTGAATTCAGTACATCTCTCATAGGATGTTATGTAGTATTCACCATTTTAATTTTTGTACCTTGAGTCATGTTTAAACCTAGTTTATTGACTATCCTTAAACTTAAAAAGTTGTTGGCAGCATCTTTGTCCTTCATTGACAACACCTTCTTACCATCAACAGTAACATAAATGTACATTAAGCCACACTGCTATCTAGTGATTGCATTCACGTATTATAACGAATTAGCTCTAGATGGGGCGTCATTTGAGTTATCATCATCTTCTAGCCTTAAAGAATTTAATTTCTCCTTCTTTGGACAATCCTTTACACA
The DNA here is from genome assembly GCA_903798355.1 of Fraxinus baroniana. Lineage (NCBI taxonomy): Eukaryota > Viridiplantae > Streptophyta > Magnoliopsida > Lamiales > Oleaceae > Fraxinus > Fraxinus baroniana. The sequence goes on along the minus strand of CAIGRO010139850.1, from coordinate 10,866 downwards.
ATAGGGGCCGTTGTAAATAAAGCAGCCATTGAAACTTTTTTATTTAAGTTGGGATGATCACCATCTTTTGATTTCGGAACCTTGTACTTTTTCTTCTTTCCCCTTTTTTTCCTATCTTTTGATGTATCAGCCTTCTTAACATCACTCTTCATCTGAACAGGATAATTGCTAACAAAATTTTAATCAACAAGACAATTTGTTATAGCCATTGCTGAATAAAGGTCAACCACTCCTTGCCTTCGTAATTATGCATGTGCCCAACTTTGTAATCCAGACATAAAGTTGAAAAGTTTATCCTCCTCTGACCTATTTTGGATATATAGCAATAGACTACTGAATTCCTTCACAAATTCCCGAACGCTACTTGATTGTTTTAACTTTTAGGAGATTCCTTTGCAACCGAAGCCATATTGCTAGGTAGGAACCGATCTTTCAATTCCTTCAACAACATTTCCCAAGTAACAATTGATAAACGACATGTAGCTTTGTCATCCTTCAACCGAGCCTGCCACCACAACTTTACTTCAACCAAAAGATACATTGAAGTGATATTTACCTATTCGATCTCTGGAATTTGAGCAGCTTTTAAGTACTTATCCTATCCCACAAGAAGTTTTCCAATTCTTTGGTATGATGGGCACCGTTGGACTGTTTCTGTTCAGGGACATGATTTTTGAAACACTTAGTGTATCCAATGCAGTAATACTATTTAGCGCCAAATTTGAAAATGAAATTTCACTATCAAGGTCATCAAACCAAGCCATTGTGTTATCATCAAGATCAAACAAATCTTTCATGAATGAAGATTGCCATTCGTTAACATTGTTGGCATACTGATAAGTGTGTTTTGTACATGATTACGCCCAAAGAATAACATGATAGTTGTAGCTTTGGGATGTCAATTCCTACAGGGAGATGGAAGAAACGCTCAAATGATCAAAAAGGGTGGATGTTCTGTCGTTTGTGAAGTAGAAATTATTATTCCAATAAAAATAAGAATTCAATGTTTGAAATAATGAAATTAAGATCAATGTTTAGGGTAGCAAAGCATCAAAATTCCCTCAATTGGATTGGATTGATCTCATCAATTACTCATTCTTATAATTCATCGCAACTCGCTAACGACAAGATATGTCGTTACAAATCAATTTAATTCAATTGTAATCCTAGACTCTAAACTTCCTATAACACATTCACACTGTTTTTATTCAAATAAGATCATGAATCAACTATATACATCAAGCATAAGGTTGTAATAAATCCACCAATAATGTAAAATTGAGATTAAAATTCAACAAATAGTTCAATCATTCGATAGAAAAAGCATGATTGGATCTATAAAGAATTTAATAAATGTTAAACCAATATCAACATAAATTAATTGAAATTAAAACTCAACAAATAGTTTAATTCATCGATAGAAAAAGTATGACTGAATCCATAAAAAATCTAGTAAAGTTTAATCCAATTCCAAAATATTCATGAAAAGAAAATCTAAATCCTATAATTGTTTGACAATGAAAAATCAAATTACACGGATAAAAGATGCAAAATCACCAATTTTAATTGAGTTCCTTCATAGTTTCACCAAGATTTTTAGTTCTTTATGGAGATTCTTGAGCAAAAGATGAGAGAAAGTAGTATGGAGGAGTTATCAATGTTCTTCGTCCATTTTATGGTTTCAAAACACGTATTTATAGTTGTTTCCATAAGTGATTGACTTGTATTTGGAAACCTGAATTTTTGTCTGGAAAATATTCTATGCAACCACCTAAAATAGGTGGATAGAACCACATAAAAATTTTAACTTGGCCCTGGAATTCGCGAAAGTAGAGTCTGCGACCGCATTAAATTTAAGATATGTGACAGCATAGCTTTAAATAACTTCTACGGGACAGCTTTCAGTATTTTGATAATATCTTTTCTCCATATATTCGATTAAGGACATTCAAGATGCATTGGAAATGTGATTTAAAGGGTTACAAATCTTCAGAATTTTTTCAATTCGAATGTTTCCTTTGCCAAAAATGGGTCTCAAATTGAGACTGAAAATCCGAAGCACAACTTTTTCGCCTGAGAGTTGATATGTGATAATACTTTGACTATATTTCATCTCTTTGGCTTCTTTCCTTATCCAATTGATGCCTAACACCCTCAAATCTTCACATCTTTGTTTTGCCTTCCGAATCATCTTTTGGGTACTTTCAATTTGGTCCTTGAACTTTTGTTTTCTTCCATTTGGCCTTTTTTCACTTATTTCTTTTAGATTTTTCCGTATCCATCAAAATGCCACTTAAATCAAAATATAAAGATAATGAGTGCATTTTGGCATCAAATAATCACATGAAATCAACAAATAAGAGGGGAAAAATATGATATTTTACACTCTTATCCGTACACTTATCTAGACAATTAAATTATCGTACTTGTTTGTGATTCGGATGAGTTATAAATTAATTTTGTGTTAATTATGTTTTTTAGGTTGAACTTAATACAATTTGGTGGATTTGGAAGAAATGAATGAAAAATGTGCGAAAACAAAGTAAATCTAAAGTTTGGGGACCAAAGTGTAAACTTTCAATATATGATAAATTTGATGGTATTGGAGGCCAAAGGAGCAAAATATAGTGGTAGTATTTTCACAATTTAATTTTTAGCCGAATAAGTTATACCGTAGATTTTTAGCCTCAAATTGAGACCCATTTTTCGGATAGCAACGTTTGAATTGGAAAAATTGTATTTCTAGACGAATTGTAGCCATTTGAATTAATTAAATATTTATTTATTTATTTATTTATTGCATTTTGAATCATCCCAATAAATGTAGAAAACGTTATGACCAAAATATCAAAAGCTACTCATGGAAGTACCTGCAAGCGAGCAATTCATGGAGTTCGCATGGTACCCTATTTTTCCCAACCCGAGAGACATTTGGTTCTACGGCACATATGGTAGTTATACCGGTATGCGCACGGGGGCCTTTTCCGCAAACGGATCTTCAGTTTCCTTTCGCGATTCAAATTCTTTAGAAAAACAAATTGGACGCGATTTTAACCTATTTTCTGGCTCTTATAAATAGAAAATGGGGGCTACACATAAAGAAACCTCTCTTGCCTCTTCATACAAAATAGTATCATCAATTTCATCAAGAACAAGGGATCAATTGCTATATTTTGATAGAGAAGATCAAGCTATAGCAAGGAATTGAAGGTTAATTACATCAAAATTTGGAACAATTCAACATTAGGTTTGAAGATCAACATCTTTTGATTTATTTCATGATCCAAGTGATATATTTCTATTATTCTTCTTGTAATTTATCTAGGCTAGATTAATTTTTGTATTGGATGAAGATGGACCCTACTATTTATTTAATTTAATTCAAGATTAGTAGTTTAATTTATGTCTTGCGTGTTTTGATTAATTTTGTCATACCCACTACATTATTTGGCAATCAATTAGATAATTAGTTGTTTGTTGTAGTGTTGGAAAACTCACAATAAGTTTTGAACGCGGCAAAATTAACATATGTGTAATAGGTGTTAGAATTAACATTTATCACATGTTCATTCATGTAGATAATCTAAACTTTAATGCATTATAATTATTAGAATTCAGACTAGGAATAGATTTGGGTTGTAACTAGAATAAATTTAGTTTGTCTTGAAAAAAAAAATTAATTACAATAGAATTATCAATTGCCAAGAATGCATGAACGGAACTAGACAAATCAAGAATTGAAATAGATAGCAATAGGCATATTTGAGATCCAATCCAATCATCCATAAATTGATAAAAATCACATTTTTACAGCTTTTTTATATTAATTAAACATAAAATAAAATTAAACTCTTTTTTGTTTACATAATTCGAATGCCGTAAAAAGTTAGTAAACTTGAATTGAATTTATTCCCTGTGGGGACTGACACTCTTAACTTATCAATTCTATTACTTGTCAACGATCTCGTACGCTTGCGAATTTTGTACGAACACATACTCTTCAAATTGTGTGCTCAATTCCATGTACACGTCAATATGTCCATGGATTTATGCAAACAAACTGACTGCACTGTCGTTCATAAGCGAACCACCAAAATCCTCCAACTTAGTAACCTGAACTTTCAAATTCCGACTTATAGCGATGCAGTGCTCAGATACCAATTATCACATTATCAAATTCGAGGTAAATTACTTAGCCAAATTTTTTGCTTATATAGGCACCGAGGTTTCACTTAGTCAGCTCATGAATTTCCACATTGCACACAATGAATGAATTCCACAACATAAAGGCAGTAATGTAAAGAAACTCGAATATTTATAGGCACACACCCCACTCGTTTTATTACTCCACAATAATTCAAGAACTTAAAGGAAACATTGAAGAAACACAACACAATTGTGTCTTATCAGCCTCAACCTTCAAATATATAACCAAACATGTATGCAATTAACACCCTTAATTTCCAAAGGGATAAACCAACCAACCCATTATGGGCAAAACTACCAAAAAAACTGCCTTGTATGCCATCTCTAAGCAACTGCCCATACTTTCCACCTTTGTGAACCAAGAGAGCGGCCTAACACACTTGTCAACACGTGCTTGTCTTGGACACCTGAATTTTTGGACTAGAGTTCACTAAAAAGCAAGCTAGATTTGTTCATGCTTTGCTACATTTTACTAACCCGCAACACCTTGACACCATCCAAACTAAATTAACACACCCACAAGCTAAATCCCACATTTGCCTTGATCTCGGGATTCAATATGTGTACAAACACAATTGATATGATACAGGATGGGCCGAAATCTACATGGAGTTTGATGATTGACGTACTACAAAAAATAACCGATTTCGCGACAAAAAGATGTTGTCGCGAAATTTGAAATTTTGTTGTTAAAGTAATTTAGCAACGACAATATGTTTGTTGCGGCTATTGTCGCGCTATATGAGTCACGGATTATATTCCGCGATGACTTTCGACCATTCATCACATTAACAAAATCGTGACATTGTTTGTTTGACGCAAAAAATACGAAATGGCAACACAATATTTGCAATCTTAAAGTTGCCACTAAGTATATATGTAGCGAAAAATTTAAAGNGTATTTTGTGACAATTTTCGACCATTCATCGCAGTAACAAAATCGCGACGTTATTTGTTTGGTGCGAAAAATACGAAATGGCAACACAATATTTGCAATCTTAAAGTTGCCACTAAGTATATATGTAGCGAAAAATTTAAAGGGCGACAAGTCAGTTTGTTGCAAATTCATTTTTGTGCCAAGTTGTGCTTGTAGTTAAATTTATTCCGCAATGCAAAGGGTTTGTCGCTTCAACCACTGCAACAAAAACAGTCTTTTGCAACGTTCAAAAAACGTTGCATAAAACCTTTTGCAACGTTTTTGAGTATGTTGCAAACCTCGATATTGTAGTAGAGTAGAAGGACACGACAACATTTTTTGAGTGTTGACAACCTTTTTGCAATGTTTTTTGAACGTTGCGAATAACCTTTTGGCAACGTTTTTTGAACGTTGTTAATAACCTTTTACAACATTTTTTGCCAATTGTTTATGCTTATATCTTTATTTTTTGCAACATTTTTTAACTATTGTCATATGTCATTTTACAATATTTTTAATTTTACATTTTTCTTATTTGTATAGTAATTTGAACAAATCAATCATAAAATAAGATAGAAGATGACAATATCAAACAACTACAATACTCATTATTAATTGTACTTCAGCATGTAACAATTATTCATACAAAATCAGATCCAAAATTCTGAAGCGTCTAAAAATTCAATACATTTCCCAAAAAAAAAGGAAAGAAATGTGGTCCTCCTGCATTTTATCTCCTTCTGCATTAAGCAAGTCACCACTCTCTCTCTCTGAACTGGAATGGAATAATCCGAAAAGTCCCTTAATTTATCTAGTATGAGTAACCCACAAAGTTCACGTCCTTGGAAGAGAGCATCTGCAGCCATAAAAGGATGCTAAATAAATAAGAAAAAAAAATGTAGTTTGATGCTATCCAATAATATTTTTTTCACTTTTGCAAAAACAATTATTCGATAGCACCAAATCACAGAGTAGGGACTTAGTTCTGAGATTCTTTCTTCTTAGTAAAAAAATTATTAACCAGAACTTGAATCTCTATGTACAACAATTAAGATCCGATCAATTGCAGCTATCTTCTATGCATCCAACCTCTAAAATTGAATTACGACTATTAGTAGAATCAATCATGTTAATCCAAATTTAAGCTCAATAAGCAACTCAAATTCCACAAAATTAGATAAGATAAAAACAAGTTAACACTCTTCAACTAGTATGAAGCAATTCTGTATAAAAACAAAATGTTTTTTTTTATTTTTTTTTGGGGGG
>CAIGRO010139804.1:0-17099 GCA_903798355.1 Fraxinus baroniana | reverse complement strand
AGAAAAAGATTACATACAAAGCATGAGTTTCACCAGCTCCTGACTGCATTCGAGATAGAAAATAAGCTAAAAAAAACTGTAAATTTATTTTTATTTTTATTTATTTTTTTTAGTGGGGGCGGCCGCCCCCGCTGGGCCCTTAGTGGGTCCGCCCCTGCTGACAAATATTTTTGTGGATAAATAAAAAAAATTAAACGATTTAAGTTTTAATATTACTAATTGAAAAGCCATTCATAATCTTAAATTAAATTGTTATTTACTTATGAACATAATTTTCTTCAACTAATAGCTAGTTCTCAAGGCTTTCATGAATAATGATAATTGTTGACCCAAAAGATGTATCAATAAAGTGGCGAATAGATCCTGAGCCTTCTCACGTCCTTACGAGCTAAGTTCTGACACACTTGGACAAACCGTTGGTCACACGTGGCCTCCGACAGTCAAGTCAACTAGAAGAACGATTAAGAGTGTGGAGAGCTTTGAATGAGAGCCTCCAATTGCTAAAAAGGGCAAGGTCGGCTTGGGAGTTTTGTATTAGTAAGTGTGTGGCAAGAACATAATTGAGAGTCTAAACTTGCATCACCCTTCAATGACATTGAGTGTGAGCTTTTATATTTGAGCAAAATGAATGAAGTCCATTGGATGATAGTGCACCTGATCTCATCCAAACGACTTTCCTTTCTTGTCATATACATCAATCAATCACAGCCTTAAATGTTATTACCACTTTTGTGTCCATAAAGCCTAGCTTATACTTTAGACTTGACCAAATAGGATGGTGACGGCGACAGTGGCAATGAGTTATCTTGTCAATTATTCGCCACAAGATCTGCTTAACGATCTTCCAATCACCTTGTCAGGACCGGAAATAAAAATAAAAATGCTGATTAATAGAATTTCCATTACGAGCCTCTTGAGATGAAATATGTGTACAAACGTTCTTTTACTTAGAGGTTAAAAAAAAAAAAAATTTAACAAAGAATTTAACTTCAACTAACGAGTGTTATTTTGAAACAAAATGTACTATATTCAACTTCAGTCGACGTGAACAGATTTGCAGAACTTCACTCCGAACCCGCTATGCTTGATACAAAACTTGGGTCATTCACTCAATCTGGATCCCAAAATAAATTCATGGATCCGTTTTGGGCGAATTTAAGACTGAGGGAATTAACACAAAAGGCACTAAAATTTGCCATATATTGTTTAGCATTCCTTTTCATTGACTTTAATTTAGGTCTAAAAGTAAAAAGAAGATGAATGGCGCTCTTGACACGAGTTTTTCACTCATGCTTAATTCTGGTTGAACGACACGACTATCCACAAGAATTTGCACCAATCTACGAGTTTTTCACTCATGCTTAATTCTGGTTGAACGACATGACTATCCACAAGAATTTGCACTAATCTTGTAAAAGATAACATTGTGTTATAAAACGCTAATATAAACTTCAATGATTCTCATCACGGACATTATTGTTTGCTAACAAATATTTTAACTTAATACTCTCGAGTATTAATAGAAAGTTAATGAAACTAGCTAGTATGACACATTTCGACTCTTTCCAGCGGCTTAACTACAATTTCAACTCTATCTAGTAAGTCGATGCATAGTTTATTTACTAGTAAAAGTAAATCATATTTGTTTATTCACTAGTAAAAGTCAATTTTATGAAGACTATGTTTTTAGCTCACTAATCTCAAGAGTTGTTCGTGTCTAAAATCCTGAAAAAACATGAATCATGTTTTATGGCACGTATTAATTACGAGCTTGTTTATTAATTTTTTTTAAACTTCTATTTAGCTGCTTTCAAAGAGTCGAGAGTAGACTTAAAAAAATATATGAGTCTCTTTGGACCGGATTAAAATCTAATTTTTATCTAAGTTAAAGTCAAACAATCAATATCAACCACATCTTTTCAATCACACATTTCAAAAACTTCCACCAAAATCCACTAAAAATCTGATTTTAATCCACACCAAACACCCTGTATAGTCGAGTCTATTAAACATGATCGGATTTTTACATACATAAACTTCAATTCGATCTGTATGATCTTCATTTATTCTTCTAATTCAAGTCATGTTACACTTTGTTTTTTTCTCAAGCAAAATCTTTTGAAGAAGTCAAAATATGGTTGAAGTAAAAGAACATGCGAAATTATAGATGCATGGATATGTATTATTGAAGATTAATCGTGTTCTTATAATTATAAATAACTATATATACATAATTGACTGGATCCTGTCCCGCCCACGTCCTCATGCCAGTACTGTCCATACGTAACACGGTTCACCCCCACAGGCCACACTCCAAAACCCACTATAAATAGTCTACAAACTTTCGCTTTCCCTCGTATCAAAGCCCTCTTTCTCCACTCCCAGCACCCTCTTTTCCTCCCATTCTGTATCTACTATTTCCTTTACACAGAAGAAAATGGCAGGTTATGGTGGAGTGGTGCTATTAATGGTGGTGGCTACAGTGATGATGTTGACCAGAGTTTGTGCTGATCCAGATTCCCTTCAAGATATTTGTGTTGCTGATCTGTCTTCTGGTATCCATCAACTCTCTCTCTCTCTCTCTCTCTCTCTCTCTCTCTGTATAAGTATATTATTGTGTGTCCATTCTTGTATTTAATGACATAGAGGTTCATTGAATTAATACACAAAGTGGGGCATTTTCCTATTACTTTGGATTGTGTGCACAAAGATGTTTAGATGGGATGGTTAAACATGGTAGCACGGTATGCATGAATCAAGTCTGGTCATTGCTCGTTTATGAAAATTGTGATGCATCTTTTATGAAAAAAAGGGGGTTTCCTCTTTAATTGTTTAAGGTTTTAGATGATGTGATTTCTGTTTTCTTTTCCTCTTTTAATTCGAGTTGAATATGTGAAATAGGTGTAAAAGTGAATGGATTTGCTTGCAAGTCTAACCCGACAGCCGAGGACTTCTTTTTTGCTGGCCTAGCCAAGCCTGGCGCCACCAACACCACAACGGGATCAGTTGCAACTGCCGCTAATGTCCTGAAAATCCCGGGCCTAAACACTCTAGGAGTGTCACTTTCGCGCATTGATTATGCACCGGGTGGCCTCAACCCGCCCCACACCCACCCACGCGCCACCGAGATAGTGTTCGTGCTCAAAGGTGAACTGGATGTGGGCTTCATAACCACAGGCAATGTCCTAATTTCCAAGTCTATCAAGAAAGGTGAGATTTTCACATTCCCTAAAGGCTTGGTCCATTTCCAGAAGAACAATGGCAAAGTTCCGGCTGCCGTGATTGCTGCATTCAATAGCCAACTGCCCGGAACTCAGTCGATCGCCGCCACATTGTTTGCCGCATCACCACCGGTGCCGGACAATGTTTTGACAAAGGNATCAAGAAAGGTGAGATTTTCACATTCCCTAAAGGCTTGGTCCATTTCCAGAAGAACAATGGCAAAGTTCCGGCTGCCGTGATTGCTGCATTCAATAGCCAACTGCCCGGAACTCAGTCGATCGCCGCCACATTGTTTGCCGCATCACCACCGGTGCCGGACAATGTTTTGACAAAGGCATTCCAAGTTGGTACCAAGGAAGTTGAGAAAATAAAGTCCAGGTTTGGACACAAAAAGTAGACTCTTGGCACATAGAATTCGTGGAAATGCTTGGTATAAAACTTTAAATAGGAATTTTAACTTAATTTTATTTTGTAAACTTTTTATTGTTATCCAGTTTACTTTTACCTTACATGCCATAGTGAGATTTATTTGGTTTGGACATTGAAATGGTTGTAGTACAAAAGAACTTCCTTTGGTTCATTGGATGTCAACAATAAGATTTTCATTTTCAGAAATAATCTCAATTACATATACTGATTGGTCTCTAACTAATAACAATAAATTTAATTACTTCTAACTTTCGGATTAGTTTTATGAATTCGACTGCCATATCGACTTAAAAAAACTAGATCTTTAAAAACCGTAACCGACTATGTTAATCTTTGATAAACTTTTTATACTTTCTTTTAATTCATTGCTTTGAGATTGCACCCTTGTACTCGTCCTCCCACTTAAAGAAACAATACATTCAGAGACAAACCATGTGTAATAAATTTTTATTTTTATTCTTCTACTCATTTTCAACCACACATTCTTCAATAAAATAATATTTTTCATCATATCAATAATTTTTCCTTTTTTTTCAACCACACAACCTCCACCAGTCTACTATCTGAGAATACATTCTTCCAAAATAATGTGGCTCAAGAGACCCTAAGAAGATAAACTTTCTAAGTAAATATTGAAGACAAGTATCTTATTTTCTACATGATTTGGTGAAATTCAACTGAAAACCCAAAAGTAAACTTGTTTTTAAAGCGAATCTTAGATAAAGACATACCCAACTTTTGATGCTTTAAGTGATATGATAAAGGGATTAGATATGATACCTACTTAACCAATTACTGTTATTTGTAATCATAAATCATTCATTATGTGTTGGTGAGTCTCCAAATCTTTGTCTACCTACTAATTTTAGGACTTAATTTCTACGATAACAAACAAAACTTGAACAAAACGTCAAATGTTTGTCTATTATAATGTTTTGAACTTATAATCTAACATCCAAGCACACTTGTACACAAACATGGCTTTATCTTGGATACATACAAGCTCAATTGTGATATATTAATTACAAGGCCCATTCAAAATGGATACACAACTTAGGTAACCCCTAAATTATTTTCCAACATAAAAAAATAGTTAAAAATTAACAGAACAAATTGCAGCTCAGTGGGAGACATGAACAAAAGAATTGGTCGACCACCTATCTAAAGATGGTTAACTACAGCTAATTGGTTTCTAATTCTACACCAAATCAAGAATGATTGATATCACTCCCCCCCCCCCCCCCCCCCCCCCCCNNNNCCCCCCCCCCCCCCCCCTCCTCAATGGATTGGATTAATCTGCATTTGAGTGCTTATTTCTACTCCCATTTTCAATTTCAACAATCCCAAACCCATTCTGCAATTAAAGCATGGCTCTCTATCTTCTTTTCAACTTCAAACAACGATTATCAGAGAAATCATGTCATTCTGTTGGTCGATTATTACCCCGATGGTTGAACCAACAATCAAAAAGTTAATGATGACGTCAGGTTTGTACTACGATATGTTCTCATGTCTTCTTTATATGTTGTACGTTAGGAAGATGACTTATTCGGATACTATTTTAAAAGAATCTTTAAGAGGTTGAAGAGGCTAGAGAAGGGACGTGAAGTGTATTATCTCTAAATTGGCTTGTTACAAATGACAAGGGAGCACCTCTATCTATAGTGCTCAATGGACTCTTCTGCATACCAAAATAAATACATCTTCCAACTACCTACTAACATTCACTAAATATCTTTTAATATAAGACAATTCTAGAAATTGGATTATTCTAGAGCATGACTTTTCTAGAATGTGGACTATTTTAAATATGGGCTTATGAAACCACTTAATTATAATAATTAACAAGTCCAAAAATAATAAAATAGTCCAAATTAAGTTTATTTTATAACACGTCCCCTTAAACTTGATTTGGTCAGTCCAAGTGCATCTCTTAACTTGAATAAGACGTCATACTTCAGTGATTTGGTGAAGATATCTGCTACTTGATCTTGAGTCTTAACAACCTTCAAACTATACTTCCTTTATTTCTATGCTTTCATATCTTGTATCAATGATGAATCACGGGATTCTTTGCTAATGCAATTGTCAATTTGTTGTCCACATCGGCACTCAGATTTCATCCTTTGGCAACCAATCTTCCTTTTTGTCTTGCACCTTCTCCTTTAGCATTCATATTTGCTTTATACACTCATTGTACTCCAATTGTCCTTTGAACTTCCGGAAGTGTTGCTAGCTCCCACATATCATTCTTCAAGTTTGCTTTAATTGCTTCATCCATGGCTTCTCGCCATTTTGTGCTTTGCATGGATTCTTCAATACCTATTGGCTCACAATCTGCAAGAAGACAAAAAAAAGTGTGAGTTTATTTGGATTTTTGGTTACCTCATATAATTCTTGTAAGCTCCTTGTCCATGGTCTCCTTGGTGGTGTGATTGAACTTGAACTTCCACTTGGTAAGTATCCATGAGGGCTTGCTTGTAGTGAATGAGGTAGAGTTGTATGCTATTGCATTTCTTGTCTTGCTTGCTCTACTTCCTTTTCTTGTTCCTCTTCGTTTATCTAAGGAAAATCATAGTTAGTCATCTTAGTGAGTGTCCCGTCTCAATGAATCTTCTTCATTAAATTCAACATCTCAAATAATGATGACCTTTTTGGTGCTTGTATTGTAGAGCTTGTATCCTTTATAAGTTCTTGAATCATTGTTACACAAAAGCGAGAATAGGCAATAAAAAAATAAGAAGAAGAACGCACAGATTTACATTGAAACCAAGATGGAAAAATGCCACTAGTAGAGGAGGAGAAATCTACTATATCAAAAATAAGTACACGAGATCGGTGTTTTGATGGCTACACCAATAAAATACAATGAAACTCTAACAAACATCATATATATAAGTGGAGCCCATAGGCATCCTATCTCTCTACTCATACAACAGAAATGCTATCCCCCAAGTGAAGTTACGACTTTGTGACAACTGACCTCCAGTGACACGAAATTGCGATTTATAGTACGTATTGTGAATTAGTTATCTTCTCGAGCATTTAACACTTTGTTTATAATTCTCGATCAACTCATTTTACATTTATTTTCACAAATTGGACTATCAATATTGTTCAAATGTTTTGTTTAGAAGTTCTACGGTTTATTAGGAGTATAATATGTACTTTATAATTTTTTGAAGTACTCACATTGATTTATGTTGAGGCATAACCTTGGAAGAGCTTAAAGCTTCAACACACTAGTTTTAAAAAACATATCTTTGAATATTATTTTTTGGAGAGTTTGTGGTTAAAAAGTAAGGAAAAAATTTTACGTTTACGTGTAGAATATTTTATTGTGGGAATGTGCAGTTGAAAATTAGTATGAAAAAAAAATTAAAGTAAAGGGGATCAAACAGGGACTTAGTCATTTTAAATACCAATATTTTGATAAAAATAGCTGTGAGTGTTTAGTTGAAGCAGTTTTTTACTCTTTGAATTCAAAATTAAGGCCCTGTTTGAGCCAAATTATTGTAGAATGAGAATGAAAAATATAGTCGTTATTGGGGCCCACATAAGAGATAGAAAATTTGAATTTAAAGGTTGATGTGATGGATAACGGTCATATTTTTCATTTAATTTGGCTCAAACGGGGCCTAAATGTCAATTCAGTTTCATAAAAAATAAAAATAAAAATAAAAAACTGATTGTAATTTGCTTTAGTGCAAATTCAATGCATGGAATTTGTGCGAGCAAAGACCCACGAGTTCTCTTCCACTTGAGATATAACATAATAATAAAAGGTTAAACCCCAACTTTGGGGGCCCGACCGTCCTGCCCTGAGCCTTGAGCCTTGATGAATGAGGTAAATCGTAGGTTATGCCTCCAAAAGTACATGGTGGAAGGCTGCTGTACACATGCACTTACCTAAGGACCAAATTAATATTTCAGGATTGATGCGGCAGCTTCAAGCAAAGTTGGAGGTTTTCCACCTTTCCCTTTTACCACCTGGAGATATGCCCTGATAATAAATCTATAAGAAATGAGATACTCCCAGAAAGTACAAGAAGAACATTGCAATCACAAGAATTATATGCTTTCAATTTCGAAAATGGACGAGAATTTCAAAACGAAAGCCTTTACAGTACCCTCATCTCTTAAGCCCCATATCTTAATCCAGTGATCATAATTGTGATAAATGAGGAGAAAAAATACCCGTTAGATAATAGAAGAGCCCACAGAGAGCCGGGAGTGAGAGTTTTGTCAGTGATAAAAGAAAGTCCAGCGATTTTGTCAGCGACAAGGACGGTGAGCAACGGAGCATCGGTGGTGAAAGATGTTCGAATTAATGTCCTACATGATCAATAATATTCAGGGGTGGACACAGAACATAAAAGTTAGGAGGCACAATCGAACTTGTAAAGAAGTTGGGAGAAATTTTACACTCGAGAATTTACGTTCAAAAAAAATCATACCACATGTAATTTTGCATCCGAAAATTTACGTGGGATATGACTTGGGCATAATTGAACTTGTAAAAAGGTTGGGAGACATTTTACAATTGAAAATTTACGTCCAAAAAATCATACCTCATGTAATTTTGCATCCGAAAATTTACATGGGATATGACTTTTTTGGATGTAAAATTTCAAAAACTTTTTATTTTATATTCCATATAAAGTTTCCTAATAAAATGATGAAAATTACATTGAGAAGTTTGTATCGCAAAAATAGTAAATGTTAATGAAATAATTGAATTTAACAAAAAAAATGCGAGTTAGACGTTTTTCTTTAAAACTCACGTTTAACGTATTTTTAATTATTTTCGATATCTATTTGAACTATTCGATATGCCATAATGTTATCGAAATTCAAATTTATTATGCTTTTGCTCCTGTTTGGTGGACAAATTTTTAGTAAATTTTGATAAAAGTTAAAACAATTATGGATTTCATGAAATATGTTATTAAAATTAATTGTTAATTTTGTTTTAGATTAAAATTTAGATTTCAATCGATAAAAAACACGAATTTATATTTAAAAAAAAATAATCCAAAAGTTGGGAGGGCACATGCCCCCAAGACCCCATGGGTCCGCCCATGATAATACTTGACTTTATTTGAATTTTAAATATTAAGGTAGTTAGTGACTCTTAAAAGGATAAGCACATCCATTTGAGATTTTTAAGAGGAGTTATTTTCCTATTAACCATGTTTATGGGAGTGGTTTTCTAGATGTTATTAATATTACAAAGTGTCATCTCTCTACCCTATAGATCTTGGCTGCATACCCATAATTTCAGTCATTGAAAAGTCACAAGGAGGATGAAGTTGAAAGAAATAGATTTTTTTTCTTCATCACATGGATTCTGATATGTAAATCAACATCGTATCCATTATTTCTGCATTATAGAGATTGTGAATAATGATAGTTGAAAATCCTGATTAAAGTATTATAGTCATTAATTAAATTTACACGTGGTATCAGAACAATGGTTGAAACTATCATGTTTTTCTTTTTCCATATTGAAATTCTTTAGAATGGTCTTCCGTAGATTTGAATGGCAATTGGCAGTCAACTCATAAATAGAGTATACTACCTCCGTCCCATATATATAGGTTTGTTTGATTTTTCGCATGGATTAAGAAATCTCATTTAATGTCGTTGGAAAATAAATTTTTGTCAAGATTTTTCCTAATTTACCCTTATTCAATTTTCAGTATGTAGTAGTTAATTTGATGAAATCATTGATAACCATAAATTTGAATTTTTTGAAACAAACGAGACAATAAAAGAACCCAGGTTAAAGCACACCAGGTAGGGACGAAAATCAAGATTTATGACTGCACATTATAAATATATTTCCATTCAAATTTCCATTCTTTCAATTTTGTAATAAAAGGCCAATTTCCATTCCACCAAATTCATGAAATCTGCCACTTTCATAATGAACATGCCAATTCCCATTCTGCCAAATTTCATGAAATCCGCCAATTTCAAAATGAAAAAGCCAATTTCCATTCCGCCAATTTCATAATGAAAACACCAATTTGTACTTGAAATTTTATGACTGCACATTATAAATACAGATACAAAGACAAATTTAAGCTCAAATAGAAACCTGATCAGTATATCAAAAACGTTTTCCATTCCAATGTCTACACAAACTGATAACCATTCCAATGTTCCCCAGAATTTTCAGCTTGATTTAAATCAATTTCCGGAAGATGTTGAATCTGTTGACAGTACCGACAAAGTTGCTACAAATATGCTTCATCCAAACAAGAAAAAAAAATTATCATGTGAAACAAGCGTAGCAGTTTTTGAGATGCTCATCCATGAACAACGAGACAGAAAGTTCGCAAAAGGAATAATTTCGAAAGTTGCCAACTCGTTTTCTATATCTTCTAGATCAGTCTCTAGAATTTGGCATGACGAAAAACATTTTAGTTCTGCAAATAGTGATGTGCCAGATTTCTCTTCTAGGTTAATGAACCTGAGACGTCGAAAGAGAGTTGAAATACAGTTCGATTTCATAGGAGACTCAAAGAAGGACATATTCGAACACATTCGAATGCAGTGAAACCATATTTATCAATCGAGAACAAGAAAACACGATTGGAATTTTGCCTATCAATGGTGGACGAAAGTACTCTCTCATCTACACCTACCTTTGTTAACATGCACAATCAAATTCATATTGATGAAAAGTGGTTTTATATGTCCAAGACATCGCAAAAGTATTATCTCCATTCGGATGAAACGGATGTAAGAGTAAAAGGTTTATTACAAAGATAATGTTTTTGGCAGCCGTTGCTCGTCCACGAGTTGATGCTACTACAAATGAAGAACTCAATGGCAAAATTGGAATATGGCCGTTTGTAACAAAAGAACCTGACAAGCGGATTAGTAAGAATCGTGTAGCCGGGACTTTGGAGTCGAGGCCTATTGTGTCGGTAACTAAAGATGTGATCCGTTCATGTGTGATTGAAAAGTTGCTGCCTCAATCAAACAGAAATGGCCATGTTCAAGTTCTAAGACCATCTTCATTCAACAAGACAATGCAAGGCCACATTTGGATGTTAATGATATCAATTTCGTAGAAGCAGCAAGAAAGGATGGATTCGATATTCATTTATGCTGCCAACCTCCAAATAGTCCCGATATGAATGTCTTAGACCTTAGTTTTTTTAGAGCCATTGACTCACTTTAACACCAACAGGCTCCAACTACAATTGAAGACTTCATTTCAGCAGTAGAGAATGCTTTTCAGACATTTCCTATCAAAGAGTTAAACAATGTGTTTCTGACTTTGCAATCTTGCATGATTGAGGTGATGAAAAATTCGGGGGGTAACAATTACAAGATTCCACATATGAACAAACAAAAATTGATGAGATATGGGCAACTACCGAATTGCATTCAGTTAGAGCATGAAGTTTTACTAATGGCGGAGGCAGCTCTTTATTCTACCGAATAACTCCAATTATGTTATGTGTATTTTTTTCTTTTGCTATAGTTGCATCATTTCAGTATTTTGCCCGTATCCCTAGAGCGTCTAAGATATTGAAACATGTTCAGAGCTCATTTTGAGGCCTGGCTTTTGATTTTTGAATGATATCATTTGGTTGTGTTTGTTGTTTTGTATTGATCTTAAACTAATCTTAAATTGATCACCCTCCACTTAATGAACATATCTTTAATTGATCTTAAACTAATCTTAAATTAATCTTAAATTGAACAGATCTTAAAAAATTAACTTAGATTGATCTTAAACTGGACTGAATTTACTCAACATCAGGTCATGTAATCCACACCATCCATAAACTGAACTGAAAATAAAAAAAAATAAAAAAGGTCATGTCGTCCACACCATCCATAAACTTGGCCTGCCGTTCGCGTGAATATGTATTAATTGTGCCGAACCTATTGGTTCTGCCAAATCACTGTACACGTGAAATTCAAATCCTGCTTTTATTTTTGGTACGTTTCCTTGAAGCAAAATTAAAAGGAATGAATGAATTCATGTGCATTCGTGTCAATTGTCTAGTTTACCCTTGAATAAGTCAAAAAATGTAGTACTATTATATGATTTACTGGCCTGCCACTTGCTCGTGTGTTTGACTGGGTAAATTTGTGACAATACGAACTGCATGAGAACAATTAATGTGGGTACTAATTACAAAAACCAAATTCTTAAATGAGCCACCTATCTTATGGGAATAGCAGAATAGACTAAATTGTTGGTCAAATGTGCTCTAAAAAAGGTTCATTAAATGATATTGGGCTTTAAACCAAAATGGCTGTAGGCTAGAATGATTTGCTTACCCACTGAACCATTATATTTTTATTTTTGTGTTCATGTTTGTATCTATGTACTCCTTTTGCTTAAACTAATTTTTATTTTGCTTTGTTATTTTATCAACTGATATTTATATTATGGATTGCTTGTTGTCATCAAAGTGACCTTGCTGGAAATGTTCTAAATATCAAATTTGATAGTGAAATTGGAATGTATGCCCAAAGATGACAAACCAATTCAACTTTGAAAGGTTATCAATTATACCTAGGTGAGTGGAAATCACCATTAAAGTTTAAATGCTAGTATGTTGCTTTAGTTAATCCAAAGATTGAACGCAATAGTACTAATGAAAGTATTTCTCTCAAAGCATTAATGTTATGATTGTATGTGTTACAATGTCAGTTCATTTTTCACTTCATTCGCTAGCTTCATCTATTACGATGTTTAATGGATCAAATTTCTCTGACTGGAAGGAACATATCCAGTTTCATCTCGGTGTTCTAGATCTTGACTTAACTTTGCGAAGTGACAAACTTGCTGC
Source organism: Fraxinus baroniana (assembly GCA_903798355.1). Lineage (NCBI taxonomy): Eukaryota > Viridiplantae > Streptophyta > Magnoliopsida > Lamiales > Oleaceae > Fraxinus > Fraxinus baroniana. The sequence continues at coordinate 4,623 of CAIGRO010139804.1, read as the reverse complement.
CATTACAGAAACTAGCAGTGTGGAAGAGCAAGCTTTGTTTAAGTCATGGGAAAGATCGAATAGGTTAGGCATTATGTTTATACGAATGTGTATGACAAATAATATTAAGTCAACGCTTCCTCAAAATGATAATGCAAAGGAATATCTCAAGGCTGTGGAAGAACGTTTTCGTTCAGCTGATAAGTCCCTTGGAGGGAGATTAATGGTTGAACTTACCACCATGAAATTTGATGGTAGCAGTGGGATGCACGAACATGCCCTTGAAATGACTAATCTGGCTCGTAGGCTAAAAACTCTGGGAATGAATGTTGATGAAAGTTTCCTTGTTCAATTCATTGTGAATTCCTTGCCTGCTCAGTATGGCTTATTTCAGATTCATTATAACACTATTCAGGAAAAGTGGAATGTGAATGAATTGGCAGATATGCTTGTTTAAGAAAAGGTAAGGCTTAAGCAACACGGTCAGCCTTTAGTAAATGTTATGAGTCATAAAGCTGGAAGTAAAGAGAAGAAACTGAAGAAGAGCTTCAAGAAAGATCCATTAAGATTGCTAGAACCTCTAATGCCAATGGGGTTCACAAGAAGGAACAAAATGGACTGAAATGTTTTTTCTGTCATGGCTCTGGGCATTTAAAGAAAGATTGTCCAAAATGTAGAGTGTGGTTCGAAAAGAAAGGTGAACTTCAAACTTATGTATGTTTCGAATCAAATATGACTCAAGTTCTTTCTAATACATGGTGGATTAACTCTGGTTCTACTATTCATATTTCAAATTCGATGTAGGGATATCTTTCAATTCAAATTCAGACTATGAATAGATTCGGGTCGTGATTAGAATAAATTGAATTTGTCTTGAAAAAGAGAATTAATTACAATAGATTTATCAATTGTCTAGAATGCGTGAATGATACAAGCTACATAATTGAGAATTGAAATATATAATAATAGGTAGATTCGTAATCCAATACATTCATTCTATATAAATACAAAACTCGAATTTTACAAACTTTCATAGAATAATTTTAAATAATTATCACCATAATTCTATTTTGTTTGCTTACTTTGAATTTGAAGAAAAACTAATACACTCGATTGAAATTTATTTCTTGTGGGACGATAACTCTTAACTTATCACGTATTACTTGTCAACGATCTCGTACACTTGCGGGATTTGCGCAAACAGGAACCATTTAATGACTTCTATCCATCATATAAGTTGATGGTTTTCTACAATAACTTCCTTTAATAAATGAAAAGTTATTATGACATATATTTAACTTGCCATTTAATCAACATATGTTTGCAATTAAATATGTGACCACAAAATGGTTAGATAGTCCACATCATCAACAATTAACTTTAAAATAAGTACTTTTTATGACCATATTTTGAAAATCTCAATAACCTACTCAAATAGAAATGCACAATACTTGAATCATGGCATCCTATTTTAAAAATCAAACATTTCCTTCCATGTATTACAAGTACGCTCACTTCTTAAAGAGTGCTTTATTTTATGAATGAACTCCCTATAAGTCATTCAAGGTCCAAACTTTAATTAACTATAGTGTATATCCATTACAAGTTTCAAGCGGACTAATAAAATTGTTTCAAATACTGAAACAATCTTAAAACAAGAATCAGAATACCATGATTGAGAATGCAAGTCCCATGTTCACAACATGAACTTTATAAACTTTAGCCGACAAGCTCTTTGTTAGAGGTGTCAATCCGGGTGGTCCGAGTCGGGTTGGCCCGCCAACATATGAGCCTAGTAACGGTCTGCCTGAAAAAAGCTCGCCCGCTACGAGTTTCGGGTCGGCCCACAATTTTGGACTACAATCCGGCCCGCCCGCTGACCCATCCGAGTCGAGCCTATGCGGGTCACGGACCGCGGTATGTTCCGATTTGACCCGTATGATTGTATAAATGAAATTATAAATATATAGTATTTTTCATATTTATAGCAAAAAAATCTTTTTTTTGTTAATTTGTAAACTAAAAATTGAACAAAATGATAAATTCATATTTATACCAAGAAATGTTTACATAGAATTGAAATTTAATGTTACATGAATTATTTATAACTTTTTAAGTTAAATTTAACTTAAACAAATAACAACTAAATGCATTTCTAATTACTATTATCAAATATTTATAGTATAAGTACATCCCAACTAAGTTGGTACCTATAAATTATAGTTTAAGTACATCCCAATTAGGTTGGCACTTAACTATAATATTTTTTTTTTTCACGGTCGCGGCTCGTGAAGGTGCAACCTGTGAAGCCCGAGGGTCACACCTCTTTAATCGGTGAACTGCCCGTTCGGGTCACAAGTCGGCCCGCGGTCCCGAGTCGATCCGGGCCTATTTTCACGGGTCTGGCCAGCACGTCCGTCTTGACACCTCTACTCTTAGTCATGGGATCTGTTCTCATAAGATTTGTCTTGATATGCTCAATCTTACTTTATTTTTCTTTATATGATCTCTAACAAACAGATACTTTATATCGATATGTTTGCTTCGATTTTCACTTTTGTTATTTCTTGAAAAGAAAACTACATGCGAATTATCGTAATAAATTTTCGCGGGCTTCTCTATTGACAATTCTTAAGCATTTTGACAAAATTTCTCATCATAATGACATCATTGTAGCTTCATAGCAACTAATGAATTCTACCTCTACGGTATACAATGCAATTATAGTCTACTTACTACTTCTCCAAGATACAACTTTTCCAGCTAGAAAAAATGTATCCGAATTACACTTCCTTGTGTCTACACAGCTAATAAAATTCTAGTTCGTATAACCAACAACTTCAAGATTGTCTGAATACTTGTATGTGAGTCTGTAGTTTTTAGTTCCTTAAAGATACCTTATTACTTTCTAGTAGCTCTCCAATGTTCTATACCTGAATTACTTTGATATCTTGCCTAGTACACACTAACTGCAAATATAATGTCGGGTTTAATACAGACTTGTGGAAACATCAAGCTGCCAACAGCAGAAGCATTGAGTATAGAAGCCATGTGTTATCTTTCCAATTTATTTAATGGACATTATTTCTGATTGAATCTATTACATTTAACAATGGGTTCTATACTTGATGCACAATCCTCCATCCTGAATATTTCTAAAACCTTTTCAATGTAGGTCTACTGAGGTAATCCTAATGATCTTTTAAATTTGTTTCTGCGAATCTCTATACCAATGACATAAGAGACTTCATACATATCCTTCATTTCGAAGCTTCGGCTAAGGAACTATTTTGTGTCATGCAGCAAACCCAAATCACTACTTGCAAGTAAAATGTCATCTACATATAGGACTAGAAAAGTATATTTTCTCCTACTGACTTTAAGATATATACAATTGTCAATGACATTTTATGTAAAACCGTATGAAGTAACAACGTTGTAAACTTCAAATACCAGTGATGGAAGCCTGTTTTAGCCCATATATAGATTTTCTTAATTTGCAAACCATGTGATTTTTTTCATCACTAGTAATCCTTCATGTTATTTCATGTATACATCTTCTTCAATATCCCCATTCAAGAATGTTGTTTTCACGTCTATCTGATGTAACTTTAGATCAAAATGAATTATTAAAACTATTAAAATTCTAAATGAATCTTTCTTAGAAATCGGAGAAAACATTTCACGAAAATCGATACCTTCCTTTTGAGTGAAATTCTTTGGCTACAAGTCAAACTTTATACCGTTCTATACTGTCGATGTATTTCTTTTGGTCTTATAGACCCAATTATAACGAATGGTTGTATGTCCTTTTGGCAATTCAACGAGACCCCAAACTTAATTTTTAGTCATATATTTTGTCTCTTCCTTCATGGTATACCAAAAAAAATGAGTTTTCTCCTTCAATAGCTTGTGAAAAGGAGCTAGAATCATTGTCAAGTCCAACATATGTATCGAACTCTTGAAGATATACAATATAATCACTATAATTTGATGGTTTCTTTATTCTTGAGTACCTCCTTGTACTTACTACATCATCTTAATTTTGCATATTTTGAGTAATAATAGGTTCTGTATTTTCTACATTTAGTCGTGATTCTCGTTCTGCATTTTCCTCATACGGTGACGGTTGTTCTTGAGTTAGTTTAGTTTCAATTTTATTTGAATTCTTTATTTCGAAAGGAAACAATATACCTTGATTAGAAGATGACCCAATAAATTCTTTAATTTATTGAAAATCAATATTTTTAGGGAACTCACCCCCACTCAATTCATGATTTTCTAGAAATTTTGCATTTCTAGCTTCGACTATTCTTGGAATGTGGGAAGGACAGTAGAATCTACTATAACCGTTGGAATTCATCGAATTGCCTATGAGATATCCACTAACTCTCCTCGGGTCCAATTTTTTTATGTGAGGTAATAAACCCTCACTTCAACTGGACAACCCCATATGTATGTCTCAAACTAGGTTTCCATCCATTCCAAATTTCAAATGAAGTTTTAGGAAATGCCTTAAATGGAAGTCTATTTAAGATATGCACTGCACTTCTTAAGGCTTTACTCCATAAATGTAATGAGAGAATTGAGTTACTTATCATGCTCCAACCATGTCCATTAAGGTTTTGTTTCTTCTTTCAGCTA